>VZTF01004430.1:168293-180757 GCA_013397755.1 Cnemophilus loriae
GGGAAAGGCTGAGGGAGCTGGGGCCGAGAGGGGCCCTCATCCCTGTCTGTCCCTGTCTGCAGGGAGGGGGCAGAGCAGGGCCCGGGCTCTGCTCCGTGGGGCCCAGCAACGGCACCAGAGGCCACGGGCACAAAGTGATGCCCAGGAAATTCCACCTGGACATGAGGCAGAACTTCTTTCCTGTGCAGGGACTGAGCGCTGGATTGCCCAGAGAGGCTGTGGAGTCTCCCTCACTGGAGATATTCCAGAGCCATCTGGACACAATCCTGTGCCCTGTGCTCTGGGATGGCCCTGCTGGAGCAGGCAGGTGGGACCAGATGACTCTGGTCCCTTCCAGCCTCACCCGTCCTGTGACTCCATGAGTGAGGCTGTGGGAGGTGGAGATGGCTCTGGCCCTGTCCGTGCTCTGCCCATCCCAGGCTGGTTTCTCTCCGAACCCCCTGGGGTCTGTGTTGCCCTGCAGCCGTGCTCTGGAAGAGGGCAGCCCCGCTGGGGCCGATGCCCAACGAGGACGTGGACGTCGGGAACCTGGAGGCGCTGGAGAAGTACCGGAGCTTCACGCGGTACTGGCGGCTGGCGGAGCGGGAGAGCCGGACACCGCGCTGGTGGAACACCTACCACAAACACACCAAGCCCCCCGCAGGTAGCCCTGGCGGCAGCGGCCACGCGTTTGTCCCCAAACCACCCCGTGAGGAGCTCTGGCACAGGCTCAGCCCTTCCTCCTGTACAAGTTTGCAGAGTGCAGGTGTCTCCAGGGAAAAGGGGTGGCAGTTTTCCAGAGGGAGGGAGGCTGGCCAGGACCTGCCAGAGGACACGGAGCAAAGAAGTGATTCCATAGAGCCCCAGTGGTGCCACAGAGAGCAGACAAGGAGCCAGAGCTTCAGGCCTGCAGCAGATAGCACAGCTGGGCTGCTCAGCAGGTGGTGGAGCTGGGAATGGGAGGGTCATGAAGTGGGGAAGGAGGAGCACAGAGGGGGCAGAATCAAGTCCTGATTGTCCTTTCAAGTCTTTTCTAGTGGGAGGTGTCCTTGTCCATGGCAGGGGTTGGAAGTGGATGGTCTTTAAGATCCTTCCCAACCCAAACTCTTCTGTGATCCTGATCTCTGACAGTCTGTGTCTCTCACACACTCTCAGACGTTTCACAGGGGTTTGTATTTCGGTGGTTTGGGTGCTCACGTTTCACCTCCTCTCTTTTCACCTCTCCCTGAAGAGCCCCAGGCAGACATCGGCCTGCCACGTGAGAGGCTGTCACGGGCCAAGGAGATCAAGGAAAGAAAGAGGATCCTGAGGGAGAACCGCCAGAATGCCGAGATGGAACGAGCGGCGCGGCTCCGGACTGGTCAGTGCCCCAGCACTCCCCTCCTGCTCCAGCTGCTCCGGGTGTCCAGCTGCTGCCTCTGCATCCTCCCTCTCTCCTTGCAGTGCTCATTCCCCTCGATGACGTCAGGGCTGAGTGGGAGAGGACCAGTGGCCCGTTCCACAAGCAGCGCGTGGCCCAGCACTGCGGGGTGTTCCGGGACCTGTTCAAGGGGGCCACCTTCACCCCCTGGGTTGCCCTGAGGGTGCAGTACAGCCAGGAGGACGAGCACCTCGTGCCAGTCTACTATGGGAACATGGTGACTCCGTCAGAGGTGTGTGAGGGGAGCTGGGAACAACCTGGAGCCCCTGGGAATCTTGTTTCTGCCAGGTGCTTCCAACGGGCAAGGTTCATTCCAGGGGATGCCTTTGACAAGGGCGTTTGCTTTGTGCTGAAGGAAACTATTTTATGGATGCGATTGGGACAGAGATTGTAGGTAGTCTGTCAGGAGGCTGATGGTTACTTATGCCCTGGGGCTCTCCAGGTGGATTCCTCAGTGGCCTGGCAGTGCCCAGTCTGTGTTGTGTGCGAGCCTTGCCCAGACACAGTTCATGGAAGCTGTTGTGTGAGTGATTTACATTCTCTTTATGTTGCTCTTTTAGGCTTCCAGTCCCCCTGCAGTGTCGTACGAGGCAGACAAAGGCTCCCTCTGGACCTTGTTGCTCACAAATCCAGGTGAGCAGTGAGTTCTTTAAAGGAGCATGTTTAAACTGGGTTGTTTCACTCAGCTTTTGGTTAACTCCTGATTCTTTTGGCTGCAGTCAGAGATGATGAACGCTGGAAGGGTTCAAGGCCGGGTTGGAGCAACCTGGTCTAGTGGAAAGTGTCCCTGCCCATGGCAGGGGGGCGGGATGAGATGAGCTTTAAGGTCCCTTCCAGCCCAAACTATTCTGTGATTCTGTGATATGATATATGCTAGATTGAGACATATTACATATGGAGGAAAGACTGTAGCCCGCCTACATCTGTAGCAGTTGAGAGAGGGGACAGTGACACAACAGGACCTGTGTCACACTATAGAGGAAATCATTCCAACTCCCATCTTTGTTTACCTCCAAACTCCTCTCCCTTGACAGTCTGCCTGGAAGGCACCTTTGCTGACACTGTTCACCCTGAGAGACCAAGGCACAGTGAAGGGATGCAGCTGACCAAGAAGATTTCAAGAATCTTAGAATTAGATCTGCAGAGTTCTTTGCTCCTCATTTTAAACTCAGTCCTATAGGAATGAGTTCCTTTTCTGCTAGGGAAGGAATGCTGGGAGGTCTTGAGCTGCTCCCTCTGGTCAGAGCAGGTCTGGGCATTCTCACTTTGGGGTCAGTGCTGGCACCAGAGTGTCCCTAAGTCACTTTGCTGTGTTGTGTGTTGGCAGATGGACATTTGAGGGATGCAGACTCGGAGTACCTTCACTGGCTGGTGTGAGTACATCAGAGCCACGTGCTCTGTGTTCGTGGAGTGGGCAGAAACTCCTCCAACAGCTCAGAATCCATGGCTTTTCCTGGTGCTCCTGCCATTAGCTCCTTTAGGCCTGTGTTCTGGGTCCTGCTAAGGATGCAGGAGTTCCCGATGTTGGTGCTGTTTGGCATTCCAGTCACTGGGTGGGATTTTTCCTCTGATGGAAGCAGCCTCTGTTATCTGTTCCTTTATCAAATGGGGCAGAAATCACATCACAGCATGGCAGAGTGATTTGCAGTCCTGGATGAATCTGCTGGAGGGAAATGAGTGTAAATGTGTTTGTATTCAGGACCAACATCCCAGGCAGTGACATCAAGGCTGGTAAGGAGATGTGCCATTACCTGCCCCCCTTCCCTGCCATGGGGACAGGCTACCACCGCTTCATCTTCCTGCTCTTCAAGCAACACGGTCCCATCGACTTCAGCCAGGATGCTCGGCCGACCCCGTGGTAATTCCTCTGCTCACGTGCTGGGCTTGGCTGCTGCTGCTTGTGGGGTTCATGTGCCTGTCTCTGCAATAGGGGCGTAGCTCCTGTCACTCTGCAGGGTTCTCCAGGGCTGCTTTGGGTTTGTGTGTCTCCTGCAGCCTTAATCCCAGCACTGCAGAGTCCTGCTGTTACAGTACAGGCTGTTAGAGAGTGGTTTGTCCTGCCCAGAAATGCGAAGAGAGCTGGAGACACTGGGAGATTTCCTTTTAGTGGCTTCCTTTTCCACTTCTTCCATATGCTCTGGGGTGATGTGGAGCAGGGTGCTGCTGCAAGGAGAGGTTCAGCTGGTGCTTGTGTCTTGTTTCCAGCTACAGCCTGAAGATGAGAACCTTTAGCACATTTGACTTCTACAGAAAGCATGAGGACTCCATGATCCCGGCAGGGCTGGCATTTTTCCAGTGTCAGTGGGACAGCTCCGTCACTTCCACCTTCCATCAGCTGCTCAGTAAGGAATGGGGATGCTGGAGGGGGTCTGTGGGTGGGACCTGTGGCTGCAGGCTCTCACTTGGTCTTGGCACTTGTCTGGGATCAGCACAGACTGAGCCCTTCCTGAGCCATCCTCCTCCAGACTAACAGCAGCCTGAAGGAAAAACCCTAAAAGGTTGTTTGGATGACAATAACTCCAAGGCTGTGTGGATGACAGTAATTCCAAGGGTGTGTTTGAGCAGCCCTGGTCCTGTGTGGGTGAAGGAGGGTGTGGGGTTCAGACATGAGCCCTCCTGCTGACCCTGTCACCCGTTTGCAGAGATGAGGGAGCCCGTGTTCGAGTTCGTGCGGCCGCCTGCGTACCACCCTCCCCAGGTGAAGTTCCCTCGCCACCAGCCCCTGAGGTACCTGGACAGGTACCGAGACACGGAGGAGCCCACCTACGGCATTTACTAGGAGCTGTTCCCCCTCCGTGTCTGTGGGATGCCAGCTCCTGGATTTCCTACGCTCCCCTCGGTGCCTCGGGAGGGAAATGACAACGTCTCAGCTCCCAGTCCGCCTGTGCTGGGAGCCAGCACTGGGTGCTCACAGGGCTGGCAGCTGCGTGGTCAAGAGGCTGCTTAACGAGAATGTTCAAAGTGAATCCATGGCCAGGCTGAAACCTTGCTCCTGATTCTGCAGTGGAGCTGAGCAGTGGCTGGCAGGTTGCATCTCCTAAGAGATGCTCTGCCTTGCTTCCCTGCAAGGATCACAGTTCTCCTTTTGCCTGTTTATGGAACAGAGCCACGCCGGCCTGGATTTCCTCCTCTCACAGTGCTGCAGTTCAGGACTGTGTCAGATTTTATTGTGCAGTCCTCCTGGAGAGATGAGTCTGATTAAACACTCTCTGAGCAGTGCTGGCAGAACTGTCTTTATTAGGAAAAGCCTGTTACCCTGGCCAGTTGGCAGAGAGCTGGGGACCTCAGCAGGATGCAGGGCAGATGGGCAGCCCTTCCCCTGGCTGGAGCCACTTCCCTTCTTGGATGTTGTAGTTTGGGAAGAGTGTGACTACACAGGTGGTAAACCTGCATAAGGTCGGTGTTTGTGGAGGTGGCTTCAGCTACCCAAGCACGTGGACCTGAGTCTCCTTCCCCTCTCTCCCCGGACAGGACGTACCTGGTGTGGGCAGATGGAGCAGAAGCAGAGCTGCTGCTCGTGGTGGCCTGGCACTGCTGCTGCTGGTCCTGTTGCCAGGCCTTGGAGAGCCTCTGCTCTGCTGTGCTCCACTGCGCATCTCCTGTTCACATGAACCCCCAAATACCAACATGTTCCTGCTGGTACAGCTGCTTCTTCCCAGCTCTGGTTCCCAATGACTTTTTCTGAGGTTCCTTCTATCAGGAAATCAGCAAACAGCTGAGACTGGGCTGAAGTGCCCCCCTGCTGCCTGTGCTCAGGGCTGTTACCAGTTAGCCCAGAGCTCCCTGAACTCCCCTCCTAGCCTGAAGGGTTCTGGGGTCTGGTTTAAGCTGGGACAGGTGCACTGGGGAGGTGCCCACGGTGGGGACACAGGTTCCAGGCAGACACACAGGTCATGTTACACCTCACTGGCCTTTAAATATTTGGTCAGAATTGACAGATTCAGTCCAAAGGAATGTTTTGGGGCTGAAGCTCTGCAGGGACATGCAGAGATTTGTGACATATCCCAAGTCCTCTCCTGTGGTCAGGGGGGTGGCTCCGAGCCTGCCTGTGGTATGGAAGCTGATATGGATGATCCAGCAGAGACCTGCTCCCTGCTTGCCCTCACCTGTGCAGGTGAAAGGGAAGCTGCTCATGATGGGAGGCTGCAGAGCTGCTGCAAAATGAGGCTGTCTCAGCAGCCTGGGAGTGTGTGCATGATAGCACATGGGCCTGGAACAGAGGTAAGGTTTGGGCTGGGGAAACTGAACTGTGTGACAACGAGGTGAAGGTTTGCAGTGCACAGGCATCACATTGGCCTCCGGGCAGGAGACTCCACCTGCCTCCTGAGCAGGAACAGGTGACCCAGGTGGCATCTTTATTGGGTTTCAGGGTGCTGATGTGCACAGGTGTTGCAAGGAAGTTCGTAAGAAAAGGTGTGGTGGGTGTGCATGGGGACATGGCAAACAGTAAGTGGTTTAAAACAGCTGTGGTTTAAAAGATGCAAGGGAAGAACGTGGCTGGTGCTGGCGTGTGTCACAGCCTTGCCGCAGCAGCAGTGGGTGCCTCTCTCTGCTGGTTCCCAGGCAGGAGCTCTGTACCGAGGTCTCTGTGCCGGGGGGACTGCCACGCTCTGCTCAGGGACCCAGCCCTGGCAGAGCTGAGGATGCCTGGAAGTTCCCTCAAAGGGCAGTAAAGGAATGAAAATCCAATTGCACGTCGATGTGTACCCGGCAAATGTGTTCATGGAAATACATATTGCTCTGGTCCCTGTCAGCCTCCTGCGTGTCTCCCTGTGCTGTCACTGCAGCATTCCATCCTCTCCGGAGTCTCCCACTGTGCTTCACAGCCCTCCCTCTCCACGGGGGAGCAGCTCCAACCCTCCCTTGTCGTCTCGTCTCCGCAGCGTGTGGCACAGCCAGTGTGACGAGGGAGCAGCCACCAGGTGTCACTTTAAGAGTGCGTCTGGGCGGGAGCCCTGCCCCGCCTCTGGGCACAGAGTCACCACGCCTTTCTCCTCTGCACACACCGGTTTCTATTTCCCCGGCTCCTCGCCTCGATTCCCGGCACAGGCAGGATGGCATCACCCATCTCGCAGAAGCTGGAGGAGAAGCTGGTGTGCTCCATCTGCCTGGAGCTGTTCAGGGTGCCCGTGACATTGCCCTGCGGCCACAACTTCTGCAAGCGCTGCATCAGCGACCACTGGGACAAGCAAAAGCAGGCGCCCGCCGGGACCGACGCGAGCTGCACCTGCCCCGAGTGCCGCAGGGACTTCGAGCGGTGCCCGGAGCTGGAGAAGAATGTCACCCTGTACAGCGTGGTGGAGCTGGCACGGGACAGTGACGCGCGGGGCTCGGCCACGGGCCGGTGCGAGGTGGCCCCCGGCGAGCTGTGCCGGCAGCACGGGCGCCCGCTGGAGCTGTACTGCGAGGACGAGCGGCGCTGCATCTGCTGCGTCTGCACCGTGCGGGACTGCCAGCGGCACCGGCGGGTGCTCTTCGAGGAGGAACGAGCCAAGAAGCAGGTGGGTGACAGGGGCAATGGGAGAACAGGGGGTGTTGTGACAAATGAGGCACAGCACGACATCCACCTCCACTGCCCCGTGTGCTGCTGCAGGGATGTGGTGTCCCTCTGTGTGCCAGACTGCCTGCCCTCAGCTGGACATGGGGCTGGCCATGGAGATGCCACCAGTGAGAAACCAGGTGTTGTCAGGAGCAGCAGTGAGCTGGGTAAATCCAGCAGCATGAGATGAATGGTGCCATATGTGTTTGTTACCCTCTGATCTAGAGGAAACGGCTAAAAAAGGAGTGAAAGGCAGCACAGAAAATCACATCTTTGTTTTCCTGACACAGAGTCCCCTTCCAAAGCTGCCTCCTTCTGCGTTAACCTTGCCCGGAGAGGGTCCTGGGGGCTGGGTGGGCAGCACTGGGCTGTTCCACAGGATGTGCAACTGGACACGACTGGGAAAAATGATTGGATGTGACACTCAGTGCTCTGNCCACAGGATGTGCAACTGGACACAACTGGGAAAAATGACTGGATGTGACACTCAGTGCTCTGGTCTAGTTGAGGGTGTTCAGTCAAAGGTTGAACTCAATGATCTTGGAGGTCTTTTCCAACTACAATGATTCTATGTTGGTGCCTCCCTTCACAGATCCTTTTGAGAGAATCCCTGGAAAAAGCCCAGGAGGAATCGGAGAGGATTGAGCTGGCAATGAAGGAGCTGGAGGTGCAAACACAGAGCATCAAGGTAACGCTGCAGCCTCCCTGTGCTGGCCTGTGGGTGGGAGCACACTGGTTCTCATGGCTCTTCCTGCCCAGGACTCCTCCGAGGGGCTCAAAGCTGGGATTCAGAGCAAATTCACCCACCTGAGGAAAGCTCTGGAGGATTTCCAGTGTCAGACATTGGCCAGGATTGAGCAAGAGCAGGGGGCAGCACTGGAGCGTGTGGACAAGAACTGGAACCTCCTGAAGGACCGCCTGGATGTCCTTGGCCAGCACAGGGAGAGGACTCAGAGCCTGCTGGCCTGCCCCAACCACAGGACCTTCCTCCAGGTACCACTCTGACACTGCACCCTTCCGTTTGCTTGGGCCTGCACCCTTTTGATGACAGCAGAATCATGTCCAACCCCTTTCCCACTGGGAACGCATCCTCAGTTTGGCTCAGAGATGTGATGGGGCTGTGGGGAGGAGCTGTTTTTTGAGGGTCCCTGAAAAGTTGTGTGGGCGATGCTGGGATGCCCCTGTTGCCCACTGGGGAGACATGGTGAGTGCATATGGGTTTGCACAGTCCTCCCCAGACTGGTGCATGGTGTCTGTGTGTCTGTCTGCAGGAGTTCCCCCTGCTCCTACCTCTGGAGAGCCCAGAGGCGCTGGTGCCCGTGGAGTTTGATGTGGCTGCTGTGACCAAGCCCATATCTGAGATCCTCACCAACATCTCCAGGCTCCTGCTGGAGGACCTGCCTGGCTCTGTGGCCCCGAAAGCCCCAGACCCTGCTGGCCAAGGTAAATGTCCTGCTCTCAGGGGTACTTTGAAGGGCTCTGAGTCATCCTGAACGAGAGCCTGGCCTGTGTCACTGCTGGGGACACAGCTGCTGGGCACAGGAGGTTGGAATGGGACACACATTTACTGTTCATCAGATGAAGTGGGATGAGCCGGGTGGCCTCCCTGTGGCCCCTCCTTGCTAGGAATGCTGAACCATGGTGGCACATGCCTGCTCCCAGGTTTGGATACAATGAAGTTCCTCCTCCTTGTCCTCTTCTTCCCATGAAGCCAGGTATAAAAAAGTTTTTGGGTAGTATTACTCAAAATGCCTGTTCCCATCCTCCACAGGCCCAGTGCATCCCCAGGAGCTGGCAGTGAAGGCTGTGGCCCCTCTCCCCAAGTGCCAGCTCCGAGCTGAGCTTCTGAAGGGTAAGGAGCACAGGGGGGCTGGAGGGACAGCACCTCCCTGGAGTCCCCAGCAGGAAGAGATGTCACCAAGCTGGGCTCCTTTCCCGGAGCAGGGTGGTCGTGGCTGCAGGGCCTGGGGCTCCTTCCCTGGTTCTTCCAATGTGTCTCCCTAAATGCAGAGAAGGGTGGTGTAGGGACAGGGTGGATGGGCTGGGATGGGAAAGGACTCATTAGGGGGATTAGCAGCACTAGGAAGTGCTTTCCCATGGAACTGAGGCTGTCTGGTATCAGATCAGTCACTGCCCTGCATGTCATAGCCCCAGTCCAGAGCCGTGCCTGCAGTCATTGCTCTCTATCCAGGGACATGGCTTCAGCATTCCTAGCTACAGTCCTTCATGTCCCCTTTCCTCCCTGGGCCCATCCCTCTCCAGTTCTTAGGAATTTCCTCTGTGCTCCTCTTCCCATCTCCTCCCTGTTGGGAGGAGGGTTGGGTAATGTTCAGGCCATGTTGGACATGTCACTCTTGCCAAGGAGGCAGTCGCTGCCTGTGGAATTCCTTCCATCAGGCCCCACAGAACATTCTTAGGGTTATTAATAGGAACCCTCTGTTTTTTATGGGCAGCAGGCAGGAGCCCAGCCAGGTGTCAGGCCCAGGTGTTGGGGGAGGAAGGTGGGGTGCTGGTGGCCAGTGAACGCCCATGGCAGGAGCTATCACAGCCCATGCACAGGAGAGTAACTCCCTGCAATACCATATTTGCTCACTTAACACCTGGTTTTCTCTCCCTTTCCCCACCCACACTGGTGTCTTTTGCTCTTAAAACCGAGCACATCCCTCCCAAAATGGCCACAGAGCCATGGTGGTCACAATAGCCACTTGTTGGTTGTGAGCTAGGTTGTGCAAAGACTGTGCAAAGCATCATGTCTCAGTGCCTCAGCAGATATTTCTGGGCTTTTCCATTCCCTCTAGGGCAGGTATTGCATCCTCCCCACTCCCCTTCCCCTCCAAACAACCTGTTCCCTTCTATTTCGGGAGCCAGCCCTGCAGAATTTAAACCCCATCACTGCTGGGGGGGCGTAAGGGTCTGATGAAGCATTTCAGCCCCATCCATGCCCTTGCTCTCCCCAGACCACCGCAACCTGACCTTCGATCCCGAGACAGCCAACAAGTACCTGGAGCTGTCGAAAGGTGCCCGGAAAGCCAAGCACGGCCTCGGCGCCGTCCCTGGGCAGGAGCAGGGCCCCCGCTTCGAGCCCTGGCAGGTGCTGTGCACGCAGAGCTATGGCCCCGGCCACCACTACTGGGAGGTGAAGATCTCCAGCCACTCTGTCATCCTGGGGGTCACCTACCAAGGGCTCCCCCGGGAGCAGCAGCAGGGCCACAGGTTCAACATCGGGCTGGACAGGGGCTCATGGGGGCTGCAGGTGCGGGAGGATTGTTACCTGGCCTGGCACAAGGGCCGGGCCGAGAAAATCCAGGAGCAGCTCTATGAGAACCTGGGGGTCAGCCTGGATTATAGCAAGGGAGTCCTCTCCTTCTACGGCCTCGGGGAGAGGACGAAGCTCCTCCACTCCTTCCACGGTGTCTTCACTGAGCCCCTGTACCCCGTGTTTTGGCTGTGTGAGGGGCGAGTGGTGACGCTGTGCCAGAGGGACTGAGCCAGAGCCACTGCACTGATCCATAGCCAGGCTGGCAAGTCCCAGGCTGGTGCCATAGTGGAGCTGCAGCTGAGGCTGTCATGGTGCAGTGGGACCTCAGTGCTGAGGCAGGCATGGAGTGCAGTATTTTAACAAGAGCTGAAGAGGACAGACATGCAAATTAACCTGTTTGCTTTGCATATGCAAATATTACACTAGTGACACACAGAAGGGCTGGAGCTCACTGTAGAGGCACATGTGGATGCCCGTCCCTGCAGACAGAGCCGGGGAAAGGGGGATAAGTAGGGTGAAAAATTTAGGTTTTCTTCTTTCTTTTATCACTGCCAAACTTCCCAAGCCTGGAGAAGATTTGGGATGAGGGGGACCCTGGAGGGGGCTTAGTGCTGCCACAGGCTGCTCTGGAGCAATTTGGAGGGATCTCTGTGCTCCCAACATACTCACATTCAGGCAGATCATGCTCCCCCAGCCTCTCTTGGTTTCTTCTTGTCATTCTCAGACACGGCAGAGCAACTTCTCAGGGTTCTACGCTGCAGCTCTTTGTCGGATGCTGCTTTTCCCAATAAAGCTGTATTTTCTTACTGGTTTGACCTTGCTGCTGCCTGGGAGATGTGGGATCAAGCAGCACTGGGGTGGGGGGAGCTGGGTACCCCTGCTCTCACACCCATCCCTGCAGGGCCCCATCCTGCCCCTCCGTGTCCCCATGGGGCCTGTGACCAGCCCTCGGAGTGACCGGCTGGCAGCAGAGCCAGAAGGTGCTTTATTTACTGTAGCACTGTGATAAGGAAACCTGGTTTCCTACTGCTCTGCTCCAAGGTTGATTTGGCACAGAAGAAAATCTGAAGTTTTCATTGATGTTTTTCCAAGGGCGAGACCGCAGGTCCGATGTCTCCTTCCTCTCCTGTGGGAATGCTGGTGAGGATTAACGGGGTGAAACTGGGCACTGGGTTCAGAGGTGCTGGGGCTGTGAATGCCTGGGGAATGAATCACACCATTTTTTCCTTTGGGGACAAAAAGCTTGAAAGGATCAATCCCCTTCTTCGAGAACAGATGTGATTTGTCTTGTGCTTCCTCCTTCACTCGACACCTCCCTGCTCCTCCCAGCCCTGTCCTTGGGTGAGGCCTTGGGCCAGCATGCACCTGGGAACTTATCCAAGTCAAAAAATTGTCTGAGTATCCTGCACAGGACGGGTTCAGAGATCTCATATTTATGAGGCAGATCTTCACTCTAAAAGCACTTCAGGGTGTCCTATCCCTCTCTGGTGCCTGCCAGCTCCTGCCAGACCCCAGAAGACAAGGGGACAGTGACTGAGCCAGGACCTGGGCACTGCAGCCCTTTCTGGCCATGGGGAGGGCTGACGTGGGTCCATGGACACGAGGGCTGGCAGGAAAGCACCTGCACCTATGCGGGGTGGGGGCTCAGGACCTTCCACGTGGCCCCAGGGTGGGGAGCAGCTCCTGGGGAGCAGTGGAGTAGCAGCAGGTCCTGGGGGGGTGAAGAGGAGGGGAAAGGAATGCTCAAGGGGAGCAGCAGAGCCTTGGGAGGGAGATTGGAAAGGAAAGGATTGGAAAACAGCTTCCCCGGATGGGAGATTTGGGGAAGGTCAGCAGCTTCCCTTGGGAGCAGTAGAACCCTGGGCAGGGTCCAGATCCCAGTGGGGCAGATCCTTTAGGAGGTGGCAGACCCTGGGTGGGGAGCAGCACATCCTCAGCAGGGTCACATCCCCCCGGGGGTGGGGGGCAGATCTCCCCGAAGGCAGCAGATGCCGGGGAGAGGGACCAGATGGGAGAAGATCCCATTTGGGGCGAGACACCCCCAGGAGGGCGAGTGCCCGGGGAGCAGGTCCCGGGGGTGAGACCCTTTCCAGGAGGGCAGGTGGCTGGGACCAGGTCCCGGGGTTGATGCTGTGGGTGAGCGCCCCGGGGAGGCAGCAGCCCTCCAGGCACCGCGGGGAGCGGAGCCCCGGCTGCGGTCGCGGGGAGGCGGAGCGGGCGGGCGGGGCGCGGCTGCCGCCCGCCTCCGCCGGGGCTGGGACCGGGGC
>VZTF01004430.1:180944-268632 GCA_013397755.1 Cnemophilus loriae
GGAAGGAGCGGCGGTTCTGTGCGATGTGTGCCCGGCGGGGTCCCGCGTGGCGGCGGAGCGGTCGTGCCTGGTGTGTCTGGCGTCCTTCTGCGCGGCGCACCTGGAGCCGCACCGGCGCGCCCCGGCTTTCCGCGCACACCGGCTGGTGGCCCCGCTGCGCCGGCTGGAGGAGGGGCTGTGCCCCCGCCACCTGCAGCCCCTCGACGGCTTCTGCCGCACCGAGCAGAGCTGTGTCTGCGCCCGCTGCCGCGCCCACGAGCATCGCGCCCACGACGTGGTGCCCCTCGAGCAGGAGCGAGAGCACAAGCAGGTGCGTGGGGTGGAGAGGGGCTCGGACGTCCCCACGCGGGTGCTGCGCGGGTGGGACCCTGGTGTGAGGGTGTCCTGGGTGGTGTGAGGCGTGGCATTCCCCGGAGAGGTTCATCCTGCACCCACGTCCCCACGGGGAGCCCGGTCCCCACGTGGGGTGTGTGCAGGTGCAGCACTGGTGGGATGCCGTGTGTGGGGGGCGCGGGGTGCTGTACTCTCACCCCTCGGGGGATCCCATCCCAGCATATGGGCAGGGTGCTGTGCCATCAGGGAACCCCTGGGACTGGGGCAGGATGGGCGCATGGGGACGGGTGTCGGGGCAGAGCCGCTGCCAGGCATCCCGTGGGGAGTCTTCCCGCTGCGGAGCCGAACTCGCAATCCCGTGGGTGTAGGGCTGGGGCGAGGGTGCCTGGGACACTCCACGGCGGCCACCCCCGCGGTCACGGGGCACCCGCCGCCTCCGTCTCGTTCCCACAGCTCCGGCAAGGCGGTTTTTCTGGCCGCGCTGGCAGCCGGCCCGGCCGCCGCTCCTGCAGCCTTTTGTATCTTGCCGTTTTGGCAGCGGGGGTTTTTCCATCACTCCCATTCCCAGATGTGACTGAGTCACCTCCTAAACTCACACCCACGAGCCTTCCCAGGAGCCGGTGCTCCAAGCCCAACGTGGTGCTGCCTTCCTGGGCACTGCTGCCTTGAAAGTGTGGGGCCTCTGTGGGGCTGCAGGCAGATGGGAACCTGTGAGGCTCACGGTGTGGTGGCATCTCACGTGGCCATGAGGCATTTGGAGACCTTGGGAAAGTTTGTCTTTTCCAAGGAGGAGCCCGGGGTCTGGCAGGGACCACAGCAACAGCCCCAAGCCAGCTCCCACTCCTGATGGGCTGCTAGTATTGCAGGAAAACCCTTTTATCGGCAGTATTAGTCATGAGGTGCCTTAAAATAGAAAGTATGTGTAATCCCAGCCCCGAGGAGCTGTCAGACCTTGGCAGGCGCTGCTTAATGTCGCCTGCACGGCCTCTGTGACTGCCCTCGGCCACCGCCCTCACGCTGCGGGCTGGGGTGGAAGCACGGGGAAAGCACCTGTAGGTGCTCCCCGGGCACAAGCACTGCAGGGAGCAGGGCCAGGGGGCTGAGCATCAGCAGGGAGCTGCCCTGGCTGGGGAGTGCCCTCCTGGCTCCCGAGGGACCCGTCCTCGTGATGGGCAATGACTGAGCCAACAACAGCGTCTCAGGAAACGCCGTGGTCGGAAGGTGCTTCCTTTGCAGCCCGTGCTCCAGAGCTGGTTTGCTTTGCTCCTAAACAGAAACCTCCAGGGGACTCTGTGCTGAGTTTCTGAGGGCTCCGGGTCTGCCTTTCAGCTTCTGCACCAATCTCAGGTGGATTTTACCCAGCCCCTGGGTATTCACTAAGCGCACTCGCTTAGCTGCAATCACTGCCTGATGGGTTTGCTTTCAAATTCCTGTTTTGTTTGCTTTCCGCTGGGACCAGGGTGGGGAACATGGAGCTGAACACGACCCTTTCCCTTTCGTTTTCCAGCTGAGTGAGAAGGGATGTTTGCAGGTTGGATGTTGCAGGGAAGGAAAACAGGAAAACAACTCACGGTTCCCCTTGCGTCCTTCACTCAAAGCCTGGTAGCGAGGTCACGGTCAGAGAGGGTCTGTGGGTTGAGCTCAGGGAGAGGCTGGATGCCCTATGGCTCCCACTGGGACTGGGGGGTACAGCTCAGTGTTTGTCCTTGATGTCTGCAGGCCCAACAAGCCAAATTCCTCAGCGATGTGGAGAATGAGCTGGAGGAGCTGGCAGTCACCATCGCCCAGGCCAAGAAGATGGTGGAGCTCATTAAGGTGACTCTGCGATGGCTTTGCTCTGTTAATGCAGCTCTGCTGGGCTGGGGGTGGAGGAGAAGGGGCTGTGAGATTTTGGGGTGCATGGGGTGTAGAGATGGTGCTCACTGGAGCACCATAAAACGATGGTGATCCTGGCAAAGATCCCTGAGGACTCTTGCTCCTCATCTCTGCTAACACTCATGGCATCTCTGGTTGCTTTAGTTTTTAACATGGAAGAAGGAACAGGGCAAGAGCCATGCCAGGGCATCCTCTAGCTCTTGTGCCTTCTCTCCCCAGGCTCGGGGGGGGTCGTCCCCTTTGGCCCCTGTGCAAACACATCACTTTCCTGCTTGGGGACACCGAATGTGGTGCAGCAGTAAGTGGCAGTGCCCAGACAGGTCCCCTGCCAGCTGGGCTGTGAAGTGGTCTGAGTTCTTGGGTGAAGGGGGTGGTGAGGTGTCAGGGGGATACCACAGAGCTGAGAACTGGGTGCTGGGCAGGGCACCAGGGTGCCCTCCTGCACCCTCACCTACGGGACCTGACCCCTCTCTCCCTGCACTCAGGGTGCTGCCATGAAGGAGAGGAAGAGGGTGGAGAAGCTCTTTGCAGAGGCCTCTGAGGTGCTGGCGACCTTCCAGAAGGAGGTGACAGGATTCATCGAGGACGGGGAGCGCTCCATGCTGGGGGAGGCCGAGGCCGATCTCCGCTGGAAGGAGGAGAGACGAGCCAAGCTGGCCCAGTGCAAGCAAAACCTGGAGAATGTCCCCAGCACCGACACCATCTACTTCCTCCAGGTGGGATGGGGCAAGAAGGAGCTGATAATGTTGTATTTTGGGGTTTTGTCCCATTTCCCATGGAGCTGAGGGCCAGGAACCCTGGGCTATGCAGGTTGCAGAGTCTCACTCCTGTTGGCACAGTCCTCTCCCCTCCCCTCTCCCAGCAAGTCCAGGCAGCCAAGATTTTCCCCTCCATTGCCCCCACCTCTGTCCTGTCTGTGACTCAGGAGAGGCTGATGTGCTTCCCAGAGCAGGTACCTGGGTGTGGGGGGCAGAGAGCGAGAGGTTGGGGTGCCCCACTGCCTCCTCCAGCATCCCGCCCTCCCTGACAGCCCAGCAAGGAGACATTTTAGGGAGGAGATGCTGCTCCGTGTGAGGTGGGCATGGTCTGAGTCTGGGTTAGAAAGGGAGCGAAGAGAAGGTGCCAGGAACACGTGGCCGGGAGAGCGCTCTCCTCCCTTATGCTGTCCTTGGGCCAAGTCCTGAGAGCTGCCAGACCCCAAATCCTCCAGGGCCGGGTGGGGTTGTGGAACAAGAGACAACTTTGGCTTGTTTGAAACCTCCTGAAACTCCATCTGTTTTGGCTCAGGAATTTCAGGCCTTGAAAGTAGCCATGGAAGAAAACCTTTCTCCACCTCTGAGCTTCCAGAACGAGCTGAACTTCACCAAGTGCACCCAAGCCGTGGGCGCTGTGAAGGAAGTGCTGTCCACTGCCTGCAAAAACCAGTGGAACCACTTGCAGGGGAAAGGGATTGATGGATTGAATTGCCAGGAGACGGAGGAAGGTTTGTGTTCACCCGGCCCCTCTGCCTGGATGGTTCCCTGTCCCTTTCCCTCTTCCCTGCGTGGGTGGGAGGTGGCTGCAGGCTCCATGGCCCCTGAGAGCATTGGCCCCTGTCCTTCCAGCCTGGAAGCTGCTCAGCACGGGTTCCCTGCACGTTGCACAATCCCTGTCTGGGCTTACGCCTCTTTGAGGTTTCGTGAATTTTTCCACAGAGACTGGAGACTGGAGAAGCAACAAACAGCCTGGGAGTTAGGCAGGGCCCTGTGGGAGGGGGCAAGTGGCCAAAGTGGCCTCCTGTGAAAGGGGACTCTTCTTCTCAGGATAGACAATCCTCCTCACAGGGCAGGCTGTGGGCTCCCAAACCTGCCAGGGTTAGAGAGCTGATGTGGCAGCTCTCTCCTGTGCTTCTCATTTAACCTCAACTCCCTCCTTTCTCATTTTTTCAGGCACCCATGGGAACTGCAGCCTGTTCCTTGCCCCACTGCCCACCTCCCTGGGGTGACAAAAGTCGTGTCTGTCCTTTCCTGTGTGGGAGCCATTGGGGATGTGCAGGGGGAGTGGGGACGCTGGCTGGGGCTGTGACAGCTGGGTGCCATCAGGGGCAGGGGACGATGCTCCAGTGACCCCCTTGTTGGTGGTTTGGTTCCTTTGCTGATGCAAACCCTCTTCTCCCTGTCTCCGCAGCATTGGCCGAATCCCGATTTCCAGACAAGTCAAACAATCCTGCCTGCCTGGAGAGCCGTGATTATTTCCTGAAATGTAAGCGGGGGACTTTTGCTTTGGCAGTTGTTGCTAAGGCCCATCTTCCCTTTCCTCTCTCCTTCCCGCCTGCCCGGCAGCGCTGATCCAGCGGCTGCGGGAGCGCTGCCACCAACAGAGGAAATATTGCTTGGCTAACAGGGAAGCCTCCTGGCTTTCCTGACAACAGTCATAGCCTGGTTAGGTGATGGTTTTTTTCCCTTGTCTGCGGTTCTGCTGGCCCAGCTGCCCCAGGGGGGGCTGCAGGCATCCTGTGTAATTCCTGCTGCCTTCCAGCCCTTGGTGAATTGGATCCTCTTTAAATTAGATCAGAGTTTGTGCATCTGCCTTGTTTGCTGCAGGACTCTGGGCTGGTGAGGGTCATCTGCAGCAGCAGAATGACAGGGATCATGCAGTGGTTGAGCAGTGTGGGGCAAGACAGGCTGAGCCTGGAGGGTGCAGGGCTGGGCTTGAGCTCCCACACCCTACCTGTGTGTCCTCAGCCTTACAGGGGATATGGGGTCATCTATTGACATGTCCATAAGGGGACAAGATCTGCCTCAGTGGCACAGAGCAGCAAATCCTGGGCTCAAGGAGGGTGTGCTCTTCTGCTGTCAGGTTGGGACATGCCATGGTTCAGACTGCAGTGCAGTTGATAGTGATCCATGTCCAGGGTTGTTCCCTGGAAGAGCTTCCTTGGGCTTCCCCTCTGTTTGGGATCCATCAGCGGTTCTCACATGGCCCCACTTGCTGGGGGCTGCCTGTCTGTAGCTGTGACGTGCCTGGCTGTTCTCTCTTCTTGGGGTCTCTCTCAACTGCATTTATCTGTGGTTACCTGAAATATGCTTTTATGTGAGATTTTCTTACCACCAGTCTGCCAGGTGGATTCTCCAATGTCTGGTATCACAGTTGAGCTCATCAAGCAGCCCCTCTGCTCTCTCTCCTGCCCAGTTACCGCTATTTATCCTGCTTATGGGACTATCAGCTCTTTCAGCCCCTCATCCTCATTGACTGAAATTTGCCCTGGGACTTAAAAGCAAGGGGACAGTGATGGGACAGGTCAGAAAGGATCATGCTCATCATCAAAGGCTGGGGCAGGGGGATCAGAGCAGGGAGAGCTGGGAGGATTTCCTCGCATTTCCCTCGTCATGCTCACTTCTCCCTCTTGCCCCACGCAGTTGCCTTCATCATCGACCTGGACAGTGACACAGCTGACAAGTTCATCCAGCTGTTCGGCACCAAGGGGGCCAAACGGGTGCTGTGCCCCATCCCCTACCCGGAGAGCCCCACCCGCTTCATCAACTGCGAGCAGGTGCTGGGTTTGAACCTCATGAACAGGGGCAACTACTACTGGGAGGTGGAGCTGATCGACGGCTGGGTCAGCATCGGGGTCATCGCCGAGGACTTTGACCCGCAGGAGGCCTACAACCACGGCCGCCTGGGCAGGAACGACAGGTCCTGCTGCCTGCAGTGGAACGGCCAGAACTACGTGGCCTGGTTTGGTGGCTTCGAGTGCGCCATCCAGCAGCCCTTTTTCCACACGATCGGTGTCTTCCTGGAGTATTCAGAAAAGGCTTTAACCTTCTACGGAGTCAAGGACTCCAAGATGACCTGCCTGCAGCAGCTCAAGGTCTCCCTTTCTGCCAAGGCGAAGTGTGACCCATTCCAGAACAAGATCAACCGCCAGTTTGCCTCTCTTTTCTCGTGCAAGCTGAAGCCGGCCTTTTTCCTGGAGAGCGTGGATGCCCACCTGCAGATCGGGCCGCTGAAGAAGGATTGTGTGTCGGTGCTGAAGCGCCGGTGACTGCCCGGGGAGAGGGGCACAGGCAGACCCACAAAAGTCTCTCCTGGAGGGTATTGCCACCTCTCTTTGGTAGCCCTGTCTGTCTCTGTGGCAGCCCTCCCTCCTCTCTGCACTGCTGGGGACGCAGGGCTGGATGAAGCCTCCTGATGGTCAAGGCTGGGGGCCAGGATGGGGCTGGATGCCAGTGCCAGCTCTGCCACTGAGCAAGCTTGGGCGAGTCCCTGTGCTGCTCCCTGCCCCTCAGCTTCCCTTTCTGGACATCAGGGACTGCGACAGCCTTTCTTGGTAAAGTGTGCTGCTCAGAAGTGCCACATGGATTTGGAGCTGTGCCTTGGCCAGCTGCCCAGTCCGTCTCCTTCACCTCTGCTCGCACTGCCCCGGCAACTTGTGCAGATGCTTTGTGCCTTATCTCAGGCTCTGTTGCTGATGCTTTTTTAAGTGCTGCCTCGTCGACACCTTCTGCATGCTCCTCATGAAGTGCCTTTGATAGGGCAATCCCTGCGTGGACCAGGTGAACCCCCAAGGCAGACGTGGTCACTCCCCTGGTGCCACATCACCGCTGTGCCCTGGCACGGGAGAGGTGGTGCTCTGGGGAGAGGGATGGGGAGCCTGGCTGGGTGCTGGGGTGATGCAGCACCTCTCCTTGCAGGGCTGCCCGCCCATTAGTGCTGCAAATGTGAAACAAGGATCTCTGCCCAGCTGGGAAAGGAAAGGGAGAAACCTCCTGCCGAGAAGCAGCACCACTGTTCCTGCCTGGAGATGGGGAAGGGAACAGCACAAGCCAAATTCTGAGGATGTGCTTTAAGTAAACACATTCTCTGGTAACTCTTAGCAAAGTTTTACAGCCAAATTTTCCCCCATGTTTTTGATGACACTACTGTTTTGGGGGATTTTAGTACTGTTACATTAGCAACTCTTCAAGAACCCTGGGCACGCTTGAGCTGAAAATCTGCCCCTTAACTTAGAGATCTTGAAGTGACAGAGGTGCTGTGAATATGTCCCAGAGATAAATGGTCTGGTTTAGTGTTGTAGGGACAGCTGTGGGTGCCTCAATAAAGGTGCAGCATCAGTCAGCTACTAAATGACCCTTTAGACTCTGGGAATAAGTAACAATTAACAAAAACTACTCTCAAGCAAGAGGGAACACTGTTCCCTTCAGGAAAGGTGGAAACTTGAGGCTGAGAGACAAAACTGCCAGTTCACATGTCCTAAGGGAGCTTTTTCAGAAGGAAAACACAGAAATACTGCCTGTGAGGGCGGCACAGAGCAGCCCCTGTCTCAGCACAGCGTGCCTTTCCACAAGTTTATTTTTTCTGGGGTTATTTTGCTACCTACCTCCCAAAGCTTGCTTTACAGAACCGTAGTGCTGTGTCATGTACACCTGGAGAGAAAATACAGAGGGTCAGGTTCTTCACTGGCAGGAGTGAGTCAGGGACGATGCAACAACGATCAGCAGGGATAATAAACAGCCCATTTAGCTAAATATATTTTATATATATATATATATATATTCCCCAAAGGATAAGCTGGAAATCATAGTGCTATATTCAAGTGGAGCCAAGGGGAAAATGTGAATGTGAATAAAAAGCAGGCACAAAGCTGGGAGGTTTGAAGTTAAAGCCACAGTTGCATGTAAAGCCATGTTTACATGCTGAGGCTCAAAGAGCTCCTTTACTGTGACTCCTTCGCCAGCACTGCCAATTCCTGCTGGCACAGAAAGAATGTGTCCCAGAAAATTAGGTTATTTGAGGGGATGAAGGGTCTGAACACAGCCACCCCTTCCCTGGGGCAAGGCTGGTGAGTCAGTTTGGGAAGGGGCTTGCTGGGATCTGTCTGCAAATTCCTCCTCCTCCTCCTCCCCATGAGGTGACTCCTAAACTGCTGCGAGCAGTGGGAAAAGGAACAGTAGGGCTCCCAGAATGAAATCTTCAGCTGAAATCTTGGCCTTTCCTGGCTGCTGGGAATGCTGCCCAGACTTCTGTCCGGATGGGAATTCATTCCCTGCATCCTGAGCTCCAAACCCTCTTTGTTTGGCTGGCGCCAGCGGCCCCTGCAGAGCTCAGGCCTTGCACGAGATGTCAGCGGTGACACGGAGCAGGCGAGAACTTGGTGTCAGGAATTCCTGACGGAATGAGAAAGGTAGAGCTGTGCCACAGCCTGGTCACATCCTGGGGGGACGGGGAAGGGAAGGAACCTCCATCTCTGCAGGAAGAGATCTCCCAAGTGGGCCCCCATCTGCGCCCTAAATCTCATTTATTCAGGCAAAACTCCCACCATTTGCAGCGAGGAGTTTTGCCAGAGTAAACACAGCACATCTGGGTCTTTGCCCTGTTTCGTTTCGCCGTAGGCGGATTGATGGCTCCAAGGGGAAACCCACGCTGGAGCCGCGCATCCCGCCCTTCTCCACGCTTCCCTGTGCACAGACACAAGCCTCTGGCCTCCTTCAGGGCATGGGAGGCTCAGAGGGATCCTCTCCTTCCGCCCCGTCACCACGTGGGAGCAGCTCAGGAGGCCCCTGGGGCGCGTGGCGCGGCGCGTGGTTGAGCCAGTGCTCCGGCTGGATTCACGGGCGCAGCTCCACGCAGCGCCTGGGGGGCTCCTGTGGACGCGCCGCGGTTGGGAAGAGCTGCCCGACCCTCTGCTCCCTGCTGCTCGCTTTTATCCTGGTTGGGAGCGCTGTGAACCCTCCTGGTTGCGGGGTGATTCGCGACGGGAGCGGTCCCCCTCGGGAGCTGGGTCAGAGTTTGCTCCGTGCTGCCAGGAGTTTGGGCTGTGACCTGGAACGATTCGGGAATGCGCACTGCGCCAGCTCTGGATTCCCGGCTTTGCTGTAAACGAAGGGTTAAACGCAGGGTGAGACGAGTTGAGATGGATCGATAGCACTTGGCAATTTAAACAGCCTTTCCTTGTTGCCTTGGGTTATTTCTGCTGTCACAGAGTGTTCCTCTTTTTAATTAGGATTTTTTAAATACAGTAACTGTAGGGTATTTTACAGTGTGTGAAAAAAACTGTAACAGAATAATATAATGGTGTTAGAGACTATGATTTGACCAATAAATATTATACAGTCATTGCCCTGGGTTGTCTTTCCTTTAAATACCAAGCCATTTGAGTTGTCCCATTATCTCATGTTTACTTTTCTGTGTCCTGTACCTCTGGCATAAAATAACACAGATTTTATTTTCCAAGTGTGTCCGAGGGAATTCTGCCATAGACACATTTCTATTGCAAAAAGAGCGGAAGAACCTTAAAATCCAATAACAATTGTCAGCCCTGGGCAATTCAAAACAATGAATTGTCTCAGTTCTCTCCTCTATGTCTGTCCTCATCCTACAAATAAAAAAGATTAACAGATTAGGTATTTTTTCCTTAGTGTTTTCAAGTTTTAGAGTATAAATTTCCACGGTTTTCTATGTGATAAGGAGGTCTAGAGCTTCACACACACACACTGGCAACTACAGCAGCATCTTTTTTAAGTGAAGGCTGCTTTTCTTAATCCCAAATGTCAACTGGAGTTCGGATAAAAATGTTATTTGGTGAGTCTTAGTTCGTGCGAGGTGCCAGTGCTCCATCTGGGTGTTTCGGTGGAAGCCGAGAGGATTCTGCTCCTGACTTAAATAGGAGAAGAATCAGGACTGTTTGTTATGGCTGTTTCTTAAAAGGGAAACTTACTGCTTATTGAAAAAGCGGATGTGAAAAGCACAAACTTGTTCTTTTCTTGCCAAGAAACCGTACAGATTATGTCACTGCATTTATTTAAATCTGGTTTCCATTATGTCGTTTTTCTGCTTCTCCCCTCCACCCACATCTGGTTCTCAGGCACTCAGGCAAGACTGGGCTGCAAACCCAGAGAACAGCTCAAATCCATCTAAAAAGATATAATATAGGGTAATATATGCTCTTATTTGTATATGATTGATATACAGCTGTCAGTTGCTGATCTGAGGGAGCCCTTCACACTTATTCATTTTGCAGGGTTCCTATTTTTAATGAAGTTATGCAATCATTAATTTTTTTTTTTTAATTCCTCCTACTTGCACACCTGGAGGCAGGAGTTTAGACCCTTCCTGCAGATCTGCAAACGCCACAGATTCCTGACAGACAGACACACAGACAGGGTCCTGGCTTGTTTATTGGGCAACTGGTTAGCCCTTCTAGTTTAACACACTCCAATATAAAGGGGTAATTTTTTGGATGTGCTTGATTCCATCACTGAAAGCAGCCAATAACAGGATCAGAAAATCTGTTTGCAAGTGTGCGAAACAGGAAATGCACATCAAGTGGGAATTTTAAAAATCCTTGAAAATGAAGCATCTTTGCTGTTTAAGGGGCTAAACCTGATTTCATGTGCAGAACCGCCATACATGCGGGATTATTTTTATTTTACTCTACCAAACAGCACAACTATAGAGAGACAGGGTGCCAGGCCCTAATGTGGGGATGGGGAGTATTATGGCGGCCGGCCTACAACTCCCAGCATGCACCGCGTGGCCGACATCAGGGGTTAATGCCGTCCTTGGACGGACTACAGCTCCCGGAATGCACCGCGCGGGCAAATGACAAGGTGCTAAGGCGGTGTGAGGTGGACTACAACTCCCAGCATGCACCGCGCGGAGAAGCCGAAGTGACCTGCTCAGTTGCTGGCGATGACTACAACTCCCAGCATGCCCCTCGGTCCCATGCCGCCACACCTTTTTCCCGCGCAGGCGCAGAGCGGGGTCGATGCTGTGAGGCGGAGGAGGNAGCGAGAAGTGAGGTGCTATCCCCTTCTCCCCTCCTCCGGCCTCGGGAGCCGGGGGATAGCGGCGAGTTGCCTTCTCCCCCCGCCCTCCTCCCGCCTTCCCCCTCAGGGGGAGCGGTTGTGTGGGTCATGGGGGGGCGTGCTGAGGGGGTGAGGCGGGTAAAGGGGGTGGTTTAACCCTCTCGGTGCTGGCGTTGCTCGCCCTCCCCTCGTCTCCCTGCGACTTAGGGGCTGTACGTATTCCCCTGCCCCAGGGCCTGCGTGGGGGGAGCTCTGCTGGGCTTCAGCCGCGGGCCTTGTCCCCCCTACAGCGCTGCCCTCAGCATCCAGCCTGTCCCCCAGCCTGCTGCTGGCTCTTGCTGCTGTCCCCAGCCTCTCCCCCGAGGGCTCAGGAAGGACTGGCAGAGCTCAGCTCCCGCCCAGGTGATGTGGCCTGGACCCAGGCCTCCCCCCTCGGGGATGCTGCACCTGCATCGTGCCTCAGCTCAAAGGCTGCCCACTGTGGTTTCCCGGGTTCCTGGAGCACAGCCCCCTTTCTGTGTGTGCGGGAAGGAGCAGCAGTGTTGGAAAAAGGTGCTGGGACATAACCATGGAAACGGCAAGCCTGCACAGGGCTGCCTCTGTCTGCATGGCAAAGGGCTGTCCGCGCCCGCTGTCTGCCAGCGTGCTTCTGACGTGGCAGTCATCTGCTCCGGGGACAAAGGAGCGCCTCATCCTTCAGCGCTTCTGTCCACGGGGCCACTCAAACATCGCTGCAGAATTCTGCACCTCACTTCCACTTGGGATGTGCCCTTTCTTAGAAGGATTTAGTAAGATCAACTCAGGTACTTAAATTTGCATTCGCTGGGAGAACTGCAGCAGCTGAAGGCGTTGCTGCTCCCAGCTGTCAGCCTGCCTTGCATCGGGGCCTGCCTGTCCCTGGGCTGATCCAGCTGAAGTGCTGCAGCCTGAACAGAGCTGGTCCCACTGCCCTTCCCGAGCTGTTCTGGAGGGACAGGTGTTTACTGGCAAATGACTGAGCATGGAAACACGTCAGCTGCCAAAGATAGAGGTGGTGGAGGTTTCTGCAGCTTTAGGGATTAGAGTCCCTAATGTGGGTGCTGTAATGTCAGTACAAGTTACCTGCTGTGGCCGTGCAAAGGTTTTAATCAGGTCAATTTGTAATTGAGAATTAAGGAATCAGTGCAGGCAGCACGAGTTAATGAAGTCTTGTGGCAAGGAAGGGGAGTTCCTCTGGATCACATTTTTGTGTCAGAGGAGCTGGAGCTGTGGTGAGACCTGCAACAGCCATGTTGCATAAGCCAGCCTGAGCAGTTTCTTCTCCTGCAGTCCTTCCTCTGTCGTGTTACTTGTGGGCAACTGAATTAGGGAACTGGTCCAGCAGGAATGCAGAACAATTTAAAACAAACAAAAATGAAAGTCTTGAGATTTCGATCAGCTCAGTTGACCAGGTTCACTGCATGGTTATGCAGGCAGCAGCAGCAGCTGTGTCAGCACCCTGAGAAGGGGACAAGCAGCCACTGCTACTGCAGTTGCTGCTGCCAACAACAACAAGAACAAAAGGCAAAGCAGAAGTGATTTTGTCTGCTCAGCATGGCCTGAGGTTACAGGTGGTTTTGGTAGGTCAGTAAACTTCCGTGCATGGTGCACTTCTGCCTTGAGCTGTAACTCCTGTCTCTTCTGTCACTGTTTGCAGTGTTTTGATGACCTATGACCATGTAGAAATTACCTTCAGTGATCTGGAGCCGATGCCAGAGGCCTTCAAGGGGACCAAGAAAGGGAGTGTTTTCCTGACTCCCTACCGGGTGAGTGGTGAAAGGCTTTATCTCGTGTAAGGAGATAACAGCCCTGGAGTCTGTACTTAAACGTCCTCAATGCATGGAAGTCAGGGTAATCTACTCCTGCTCGAAGTGTGGCTCATCTTCTCCCTCTGGGAAGCATTATGAATTCATGGCATATCCCATCTATTTGTCAACAGATAATAAATCTGATTAGTTCTTGTAGGGGCAGCTGTTTAGTCCATCAGGCATCTTTGAACTGGAAATTAGCAGTGGTCTGGAAGCGCTGAATGCAACAGCACAGCTACTAAATCATAGCTGTGTGGAGCAGCAGGTTCTCTGGAAGCTGGGAGGAGCATTATCTGAGCAAGGGACTTCCTGGAAGGCTTTATTACCTTGGGGATTTGGTTTACCCCTGTGGCTGTTGTGTGTAGCTTTTGGCTTGCAGAACTGGTGATGTGGGAGGGAGTTTCAGTCCGTGGAGAAGTCTGTTCAGATAATAAATCAGGGCTGTGTTTCCTGTTTGTTTCGAATAGCTCTTGTAATGTTATTTTCTTTTCAGGTTATCTTTGTGTCGAAGGGGAAGGATGCTATGCAGTCATTCGTGATGCCCTTTTATTTGTTGAAGGATTGTGAGATTAAGCAGCCAGTGTTCGGAGCAAATTACATCAAGGGCACAGTGAAAGCAGAGGCAGGAGGTAGGTGTCACATAGTGTATGTTCTGTGTCTCAGTTCAGCTGCTCAATCCAGAGCAAAATCCTGGCTAACCAAAACTTGACACTGTCCGAATGGGTTTTCACAGTCCTGCTAAAACGCGTTTCTCTCTCTGGCAGCTAACGATATTCCCCTTACCAGCTCCCTGTTCAGTTACAGTGAGCAGATCTGCTCTGCAACCCATCTCATCCCTGCCCTCTGCAAATATCAAAGTTCAATCAAACGAGTGATCTCAGCAAATAAACATCAGAGTGGAGTCAGCAAGAACGAGGATGGAATTTTGCTTTGGTCACTTGGGGTCACCCATCCCACCTGCATCCAGGTTCTTCTGTGCCAAAAACTTGGATCCTTTCTGGCTCTGTTTGGGTTCAGGTGCAGATCCCCAGAGCACTTTGTCCATCGTGTTTCTTGTGCAGTTCAAGGACAGGTGTGCTATTGCTGTAGTGCATCGTGGCAGTGAAAATGGCACTTGGAAGGGACTGGACTGTCTTGAAATCAGAGGATTTAAGGAGCTGTTTCACATTAAACTCAATGAGAGGGCTGTGGCAGACATTTTCAAGAATAATTTTGGTTTTGACTGGTTTTTTTTACCAAAGGCACAGAGTTCAGCAAACTTTCATCCTCAGTTTGATTCAGGCTCGTCGTCGTGGCACAGAAATCACAGCACAGGGTGTAGGAGCCTTCAGCTGGAGTCCTGAGATCAGCATTGCAGCTTCTGCATGGGAGCTGAGTGGGACCATCCAGCATGAGAGGGAGCCTGAGCAGTAATGACAAACTAAACTGTGTGAAAGGCAAAGGGCTTTAGCTAAATCTTTGTGAATTTTCCCCAGAGGCCATCTCTTTTAATGACGATGTTGTCTTAACAGCCATGAGAGTCTGGTTTAGCTTAAAAGGCTCTTTAATCTACTTGTTTCTGTTTCAGAACTGCTTCTGCTTTGATGCTTTCTTGGGACTCTGGACTGTGCATGTTTTTCTTTTTTATTCTGTAATGTGAGATGTCACTAATTTATTTGGTTTTTAATTATTATTTATCCTGGCTTGAAATATCTTCCATGGGCTCTAATGGATTTATGTGGACCATGTTTTTCATTAAGCTCTTTGCTTCATTGGGCGCTCAGACTCCCAAACTAATTTGGAGCTGACAGTTAGGTGTAGTTGCAAAGGCTTTTTAGCAAACTGGATTAACAAAATCCCTGTCTTCTGCACTAATCTTACCCAAAGCAAGAGCAAATCCAGCACTCCTGATAGCTTGGCCTGTGGCAGCTGCTGTGGCAACAGCCACAACTCCAGCAAGCTTTTGAAGCTCTCCCTCATGGATGTTTCTGCTTCAGGTGTCTCTTGACCTGACAATACCCCAATGTGAATTTTTCTGATGATGTCATAATTCTGCCACTTCCTCTGCTTTTTTCTTTTTTTCTTTTAGCTTGGATTTTTGGGATAAGCTCTTTAAAGAATTATATACAGAGCATCTGTAGATACAGCATGTAACCTAAATAGCATGGAAATGGCTTCTTCTTGCTCCTTAGTGCTGTCTTTCCTCCCTCAGGTGGCTGGGAAGGATCTGCCACGTTCAAGATGACCTTTTCAGCTGGGGGTGCTATTGAATTTGGGCAGCGGATGTTGCAGGTGGCATCACAAGGTATGGAAGTCTGGGCGTGTCTGCCAGAGTTTTGTGGTTTCAGGAGCCCTTGCCTGAAGCTTGCTTTAAAAAATACTTTTTTCACATCTGATGAACAGCAGATTTATTGGGATGACACTTACTTGTTTTTCTGATAAGGACTCTCTAAGTTTGTTGGAGTTCTTGGCCTGCATTTGAGACAGACTTGGTGTTCTGATGAGCTCTTGTCTTTGCTTTTCCAGTCTCCAGAGGTGAAATACCCAGTGGAGCTTACGGCTATTCCTACATGCCAAATGGAGCCTATGCTTTTGCACCACCTGCAGCTAACGGGGGCTATCCATACCCACCTCCTCCTCCAGGTGAGCCCGGGCACTGAGGCTGGGGCTTGTTCTAGTGAGTAAGAGTTAAAATAGGTAAAAAGGGGAAGAAACACAGATCTTGCACAGTGTTTTAGTGACGACTTGCGTAGCTTTTGTTCCTGAGTTTAATTATGTTTGCCTTGGCTTCTTTTGGTTGATAACTCCACCCAGAGGAGTTAAGTCTCTTGATGTGAGATCTCCTTTCCTGACAGACTTTTATCCTGGTCCTCCTGCGGCAGATGGAGGCATGGGCTACATGCAGCTTCCACCTCCACCATACCCAGGGCCCATGGAACCCCCTGTCAGTGGCCCAGACCTGCCCTCCACTCCTGCAGGTAAGAAGCGTGTCCAGGTGAATGAACTCATAACAGTTTTGTTAGGAATGAAATGGACTTTGCTTCTTGTCTTTTGGGGAACTTTGAAGCTCCACTTAGAAGTTGAAATTTGTTTAGAAAAGGGATTAGGGAGCTCCCCTAATCTCCAGCCTTGTATATCCAGCTCAGGCTGGAGTCCAGCCTGATTCTCTCCAGGGTAGACACCATTAGTGGGCATTTTACAGATGGATTTATTCTTCTTTTGACAGAAAAAATACAGTTTGTGATTCTCCTGTGGTGGGAATCTTGCCCTAATGGATGAATACAAGGAAACTGATGGTGAAATGTGTTTGTGGTCCATTTTAGTTCACAACTGTGGCTTTGGTGATATTTGCTTCCCCTTCCCCTGGTTCACTCTTAATCTGATTATTTTTGCTGAAACAATATGGAGCAGGGGAAGAGATGATGGAAAGGAGCTGGGGAAATATCAGCCTCATTTTTCACTCATTTGGGATTTATTAAAATGAAAAAAGAGCTGTTGTGGTTGGACACAGCCATAGATCTCTTGCAGATAAGAATATTTGTTTGGACAAGGATTTAACTTTTCTCTTTAGTTTGAGTAAACAACCATTCATCTTTGAACTATTATTTGCAAAGTGGCACTGCTCCAGAGGGTTGTACAAGATTTTTGTGTTCTGCAGAAATAGAAGATCTGAATTATCCTCGTAAATTACCACCTTTATGCACAAATCCCTTGAGCTGCTATAAACTTGTGCTGATTTTTGTTTTGCCCGGTGTTTTCACTCCCAGGAAGGATGGTTTGTTCACTGCCTGTTTATAAAGGGTGTTGTCTGTATTTAGGCAAGGCAGCAGCAAGCATTTATTTATGGCTGACATGCAAGTCCCAGGTGGCATTTCCAAACTCAATCTTCCTCTGTTTCACTGGGAATTGACAGTTCTGGGGTAACTGGAAGAAACAATGCTCAACTGTGTTTGTTGTAGCTATTCTGCAACTTGAGCACTGGTCATATGGTGCTCTGCTAGTAACTCTCAATGGCCAGGAATTCTTGTTTTATTGGAAGAGTTCTCTGTGTGTCCCTAACCTGTCACTTCTCTCCCTGTGACAGCTGAAGCCAAGGCTGCTGAAGCTGCTGCCAGTGCTTACTACAGCCCAGGCAACCCCCACAACGTCTACATGCCCACGGTGAGTCCCTGCTGCTCTGGGTTTGCAGGGGAGCCCAAGTGTGTGTCTGGCAGATCTTCTCTCAGTGGCACAGCAAAGTTGATCTGAATTGATGTTGGTGTCTTGGGTTTTTTGGGGGCTTTGAGTTTAATATTTTATTCTTAGCCATGCACTGATGTCCTTTTATCATCTTTCTTGCAGGACCAGCCACCGCCTCCTCCATACTTCCCACCAGAGGACAAGAAAAACCAATAAGCTGACACAGAACTTCTCCACATCTCGTTGCTTTCATTTTTTCCATTTTGGCAGAATTCTGGGGCACGGTCCGTAGCACTGAGGAGTAGAGCCTTCCCCCAAGGCACACTGCTGTCAGGGGCTCTAGGAGTAGGTCTGTGCAGAGCAAGGGGAGGGATTTTGGCAGCCTGGGTCACCTGTGGAGCCCTGAGGGTTTGCTGTCCTGCAGCATTCCCTCCTCCCTGTGTCTGGCATCGCTGCACCTGGGGGTTCTCTTCATCTGGGATTGCTTCCCTTAGCTCTGTTTCTTTTGATACTTAAATTATACCTCTTTAGAGTCAGCATCTGCTCTAAACTGCTAATTAACATGATCATGACATGGAGACAAGGCTCTTCAGGGTGGGGGGGTGTGCTGAATTTACCTTAGGGTGCATCCAAGAGCACCTCTGGACACAGGGATGCCTCTGGTTATTCCTTTTAATCCAGAGCGTCACATCCAACTCTTTGCTCCTGAGAAAGGGCTTCAGAGGCAACCTTTGGGATCTCAAGGGAAATACACACCTATGACATTCTTCAGATATATAGTAAACTTTCTTGGGTTCCTTTTTCTTTTTAATCTAAGTCATTCCTGACAATCATAGCAAATAATCTGGTAGCCCTTCAGATTTCCCTGCTGCGCACCGTGTATGACAATGCTGACCAACTTCCCTTCCTCAGACACACTGCTCTTCACAGGGTTCTCCAGTAGCATCTGACCAGTTTAGACCCCTTGGGAACACTAATATTTCCGTTGTCTCTATTTTCCAGTTAGATATGTGAGTTCACTGAATATTCTCCTCATAGTCTATAATGCACTTTTGTTTTTCCTTTGTTGTAACACCAGTTACACTTTTTGGCCAGTGAAGCATCTTCCTACTGTGATTTACCTGGTGAATTAACAGCTAATGGGCAGAAGGTAGTTGACTTCTGCCCTAGAAGCTCTTGAGAGAATATGCAAAACATTGGAATAAGCTGTAAGGTACAAAGTGTTGTTTATTGCTGTCTGTGTTCCTGGTCCAGCTGTGAATTGCCAGTCACCTGAACGCGGACTCCTCATAGCATTGATTCCCTGGTCTCATTAGCAACAACTCCAGTGCAGAACCTCTGCAGGACTGATCAGAATCTGGGCTGTGGAACTTTTGCGTTGTACAAAGCTTTGCACAAGTCACACTTCACTGACTTCTGACAGCTGAGAGAGAAAATCCTTCCCAGCAAAGTGTGACAGAAGATCCTGTGCTAGGGAACTGCTGAGACTTGCTGCATGCAGCCTGCTCGGAGAGAAAAAAGGTCCACCTCTTGTTTTCTTTTTCTTTGAGTTTAGCTGATTAATGAAATTGCTACTGTTTGTGCACTGACTTTTCTAGACTTGCTACTGCGGTGATGTAAAGAAATGGTTATTTAAAAAAAATTATTTATTTTGAAAGCGTTTGATTAATATATTAATGTGAAATGACTTTTGAATGCAGATTTGTTTTGCCAAGACTGTGAAGTAAAGAGAAATCAGCTCAAAACGTGGGGTGTTTGTGTGTGTGTGAGTGGGCAAATTTGTGGTGAGTTCGTGGCTTTGGATGGGGTGGAAGAATTAGAAGCAAAATCACTTGGATTTTATTTGTGGCTCTTCACTGGTAACATCAGTGCTTGATTTCTCTTGGGTGACTTTGTGAATGAAAATAAGATGTTAAAATGTTTCAGCAAACTCCCATTTCACAGTTCCTGTTGGGAGCTGGTGCAGCAGCTGCTTTACTCTACCCAGATGTGTCACCCAGGTTGTTTTTCCACACCAATTGTCCTCATAACAGTTACAACCTGTTTACTACTGTACTTTGCAAGAACTAGCTCAGCAATGCAGCATAATCAATGCCTCTAAAATGTGTCTCTAATTAGAAGCAATCCCCAGTTTTGTCCTTTTTTTTCTGTAAGTGTGCTGAGGTGGCTGGGTGGTTGTGCCCAGTGAGGTCGGAGCTCGCTCAGGTGTGCTCCACCTGTGCTCCTGTCCCTGGAAAAGGCGGGAGTTGTGCTCCAGCAGCAGTGCCAGGGCCGTTCCTCCCTCTGAGCTGAACCAGGTGTGTCAGTCTCACTTGGTGGGGCAGGAGAGGAAGGTTCCACGTGGGATCAGGTCCTGGTCAGTCCCCCTGGCTCACACTGACACCTGTCAAACAGGAGTTACCCAGAAGCTGCTCTCCAGGTATCATACAAACTTTGCTTGGTTTCATTCCTCTGCCCAGCAGCTGCTGTGGCTGCCTTCATTCTCTTGAATTCCCTGACCAGCCAGCAGGGACATCTTCCAGATTCTGCACATTTTTACATGCCTTTTGCCTCTCACATTCTCCCACATGGCTGTTTTACTGCATTTTAAGGTTAGCTGAGCCACTTGGGTTTGTTTTCTGTAGGAGAGATGGGTGAAGGAGGAAAGCATTGAGATAAAATTTTACAGTCCAGTAGGAACTGAATAAATCCTGATTTGTGAATTAAATGACTTCAAATCAAGGTTTCCTCAATCACATCTGTCCAGCTGTAAGATGGTGCTGAAACCTTTCTGTTCTGGCTCATTCCCAGCTACCCTCTACTCTGAGACAGAATCCTAGAAAACACAGATTGCATGAACTTTCCAAATCTCCTGCCCAGCCCCACTCCGTGTGCAGCTCTTAGGCCAACAATCAGAACAAATTCGTGAGGTTCTTTTAAAACTTTTCCTCAACTACGTGTGCTTGAGAGAGAAATATTTCGGTATCTGCTCCCCTGGGAACTCGGCTCCGTGGTTTGAACTGAGTCACTTCCCTTAGAGTGGAGAAGTGGCAAGAGACCTGCAGCGACACCAGGAGCTTTCTGTCTGGCAAAAGGGAGATACACTCAAAGGATGAGTCAGGCTGGAATAAATGAAATACTCCTTAGCACGGGTGTCACTGGGCTAAATCTGGAGTTGGAGCTGTGAGCTTTCCACACTCGTTTGAGGTTGAATGTTCCCATTCCCCCGGGCTGGAGCTGGGAGGAGGAGCAAGCCAAAAAAAAGAGATTGGGCGTGGTCTCGATGTGTTTGGAGCGCGCTGATGGGAAGGGAAGCACATTTTGGGAATGCTGAAGCTGTGGGGCCAAAAGGCTGGGCAAGTCACACAGCCAGCAATGGTCAGGCAGGTGTTGGGCTGAGTGGAGCAGCACGATTTGGGAATCCAGATTTTGGGGTGCTGGTGAGAATCCCTGCCAAAAGCCCCAAATTTGGCTTTGGTACTCAGCACTCCCTGCCATCTCCCTGACGGAAACTGAGAGCTGTTCTCTGCTTGGGAAAGGGCTCAGGGAGGGTGGAAGGGTCACCCGTTCTGCTGCCCACGCAGAAGGTTTCAAATGTTAAAGCAGGGAAGTGCAATTTGAGGTCTGCTGCTGCTCTGGAAGCAGGGTGGGAGCAGGGCAGGAGGAAACGTTGTGCATTAACACGTCTCCAGCTCTGGTCCCTGCCTCAATGATTAACCGGCTGTGCAGCAGGAGGCTGCCACGTGACAGCCAGAGTGGTACCATTAAATTCCAATATTTGGATGGTGTTATACTACTGAAGGAAAAGAGGAGGCATAGGGAGCAATCAGCGTTGGATCCTTTGGCAGAGGCAGATTTTTCCACGACCACCTTCAGTTCTGTCTCTTTGATGTGACTTGGGCTCCTCACCTGAGAAGTCCCTCCCTGCCCCTGGTGCTGGGAAATGTGGCTGTTTCCCTCCTCTGGGGCGTGTGGGGTAACTGGTGTTTCCAAAGTGCTTTGAGATCTTGTGCAAAGAAGTGTTGCTGCAGGAACCGCAGGTGCTACTGACAGATTTCCTACAGTCAGCCCTGAAATCCTGCTGCTGTCCCTGGGGGCTGGGGAAGGTCTTTACCTTGGAAGGATTGCCCCATCCTTAAGGATTAAGGATCCTTACCCTGGAAGGATTGCCCCATCCTGTGTGAGCTTGCCCGGGGCTGCCTCCAGACAAAGGAAGAAACAGAGTCCTCTTCCTCCACACCATTCTGCCCAGGTTTTACCTCAAGTGCTCCAGCTTCATGTGACCTATTCCCTAAAAATCATTATTTTGCATTAATTTCTTTCTGGCTGGGGGGATGCACTGAGCAGTCGTAGAGAGCAGGGTTAAGCCCTCCTGGCCAGCACCTCCCTGTCCTGTGTGTGCTTTCCTCTGGAGATCATGAGGACTTCCCACCACTCTCAGAGCTGTATCTGGTCAAACTGTGCCTCTGCCACGTGATGGGCACTGTGATTTATCAGATCTGGCTCGTAGCACTGTCCCCCTTTGCAAGCACCGCTGGAGGTGGCAGGAGGTGTGGGATGAAGTTTGGATCCAGCTGCTCCCAGAGCATCCAGGAGCAGAGCCAGCCCTCACTAGTGAGCAGCTCCTGTTGCATCACAGGCACCTCCAGCTGTGAAGAACTGCCAGGGGTGTGTTGGAGGTGAGTTTTCCAAGGCAGGCTGTGATCAGGAGGAGTTTCAGGTTAGAGCTGCACAGAAAAGCCCAAGTGACAAATGTGGGGTTTGTGGGTGGGGACAGAACGCCGGGATGTGCAGGGTGGGGATCTTTATTTCAGTCAAGGCTCTCTCTGCAGCCGTAGCAGGTGTTACTCACCTGTCTGCTCTCTGGAGTGAGTCAGCTCCAAGCGACTGGAACCAGAATTTCAGCCCCCTCCTTGCTCAAGGGCTGGCCCTGAGCCACTGAGAGAGGCCCCAGCACGACATGAAGTGGCCCACGTCACAGGGAGCAGGGACTCGTACCTGCTGCTGGTGGCTGCTGGATCTCACACCTCAGGGTGCAAACAGACCAGGATCCCTCCCTGCTGGGTCCTGCCAGTCCACCTGCCATTTCCTACACAATTCCTATGGTTTCCGGACACTGGAGCAAAAGGTATCAGCTTGGCTCCATTTAGGAGCTCAGCTCAGCAAATCATGGCTTTCTAAACTTTTCCTTTCCCTTGCTCAAGTTGTGTCTCCTCCTCCTCCTTGCTTTCCATGTAGTTTGCTCTGTGAGGGCTGGGCTCTGGCTGGGACACACTGCCTCTCTCCGTGGCACAGACTGACTGCAATAATATTCCATGTTTTGGCATGTCCCTCTGGAATGTGGAGCGCGGTGGGAGCGGTTGTCCTGCAGCCTCCTCCCATCACCCAAGCATGTGGCTCTGTGGAGCTTGGTGGGCTCCTCAGGGGCTTTGGCAAGTGTGTGGGGAGAACTGTTGGTGGAAAAGCCATGGGGAGAATGCTTTGGGCTCGAGCTGGTCAGTAATTTGGCATCTGTGCTCCAGAATAACCTGGTTAATGGGCATCATGAGGGCATGGGGGTACCTGGGTGTCAGCCCTGAGTTCTTCCACCTTCACAAGCATCCCCCTGGTCCCTCCTCAGCTCAGACACATGCTATAGGTCCTGCTGCTCTCAACTCAGCCCCCAAACCAGCAAATAAATTGGCTTTGAAATCTGTGTCTCCCATTGTCTGTCCCTGCAGTGAGGGGATGATAAATCCAGTGTCTGAAACTGAATTATCTCACTGGGAGAGGGAAGTGGAAGAAATACTTGCTGCATACACAGCACATGACAGTGAGGGTGAAAAGATTTTAAAGTGGTCACAAGGTGCTGTGAGGCAAATGAGGGACATCCAGGTCTACACGTGCAGTCTGTGACCTCCTCAGAGTCACCCTTGCATGTTCCTGCCATGGAGCTGGCAGCTCTTGTGCCAAACCCCTGCTCCTGCACAGGGCTCCCAAGGGGAACAGAGCTTTCGCAACTGCCCTGTCCCGTGTGGGTGGCTGGAAGTCCCCTTTGCTCTTCCCAGAAGGATGGAGTTTGCCTTGACATCCTTCTGAGATGCCCCAAATGAGGTGGGAGGTGCTGTGTGTTCCCCACTTCCTTCCCAGGTACCACCATCTTTTGTGGGGTGCCCCCAGAGTGCTCGGGAGAGCCCGTGGCAGGCGAGATGTGGGGTCAGGGCAGGAGTAACTGGAAGGCCCCCCAGGAAACAGGGAGGGGGGATGACTGACATCCCTCCTGCATGGAATCGTTGGCCCCACAGCACCCAGTGGGTCCCAGGGGGTTACCCCACCTGGGCAGCCCCAAAGAGGGGGAACAGGCACGTCTCTCATTTTGAAACCACCTTCCTCTCCCCTGCCTGGTGCCTGCACTGTCCCTCTTGCCAATGCCTGGCAGGCGCCACTGGGTTTTGCAGAGTCATCGGACCCCGTGCTTAAAAGGAGAAGTGAGGGAGGGACATGTTGAAATCAGGTTTTTGACTATTTGCCCATTTCCATCCGAGAGATAAGGGTGAGGCCGGGCTGCGGCTTCAGGATCAAGACAAGAGGTAGGAGATAAACCACCATTAATGCTGGTGGAGGGTTCTTTTGCAGCAGGTTTTCCTTTAAGGGGAAGATGATTCCCTATAAAGAAGGTGATGATGCTTGTTCTTTGGAGATCTGTTTTCTCAGCAGCACCTATAACCCCATTCACAAGTGAACTGTGGACTTTATTTATATTGGGGACAGGTATAAAGGGTTTTCCTTTAGGATGACTTGTTTCTAAAAGGCATGTAAGGCTTCACTCCATATTGTGCATATATATGGTGGTTATTTTGGGAGGCAGACTGACAGTGTGGGAAGCAGGGGCTGTTTTGGGGAATGCCAACCCCCTCCCTTTGGAAAGTCCTGCCTTGGATGTCTGGGATGTTTTGCTAGTTGTCTGCCAGTGTGGGGAACGGAGTTTATCAGGATTGTCTCTACTAACCAGAAATCCTTGCTCATTCTGGAGCTACTTTTAGGGCTTCTCTTACTGTTTCCTGGATAAGGAGTAATTCGAGGTGCAAATACTGGAGCTCGGTGATTTTTGTCACCGGCGTTTTGGGGAACAAGTGGCTGCTGGTAAAACCCAGGGGGAAAAAGGATATTTGCTGCTTTTGAGACCTGATCACCAAAGAGCTCTCCTGTGGCACACACAGAGGCTCGAATCCATGTGATCCCTTCACAGAGTCCTTCCCAAGGAAAGCTCTGATGGGAGCTGTGTGCTGCCCACCCTGCCGGGCTGTGCCTGGGCATTTCCAGTGGGCATTGCAAACCAGTGCCGTGGCCAGCTGAGGAGCTGCTGGGGAAAGGGCTTTTAAACACACATTTCCACACTGCAGCTGAACTTTTGCTTTCTAAAGCCTGCACAACCCCAGCCCAGCCACCAGCTCCTGGCTGGAGGGTCACTGCCTGACGTTTAGCAATAGTTACGACTGGATTTTATTTCTTCAGTGTTACAAGGAGGAAAGAAGTGGGTTTGAGGATTGACTAAGCTCTTTCAGCTGTTCTCTCTGTGCTGGTTGAGGCAAGAGACATCCTGACTGCTGTTATTTTTTATTGGCAAGGAGCAGTGAAAGGTGTGAGCAGCTCAAGGATGCTGTGTCCATGTCCTGCCTTTACCTCTGGGGTTGCTCTTTGCTGGGCCAGATTTTGCTTTTGCAATGAAAGCTAAAAGCGAGGATGACAGCAATGGTTTCCAAAGGCCATTGTGCACTTTTCTCTACTTCCCACTGACAACATTTTGCAGGAGAGCACAGCCCTGATGTCCCAGATCAATAAACTGCATTTCTGTGTGTCATGGGAGAGGAATCGGCTTCTCCACCACATCCCCCTCCATCAGCGAGGGAGGAGATGCTTTTAAGCTGTTTGCCCAAGGTGAGCCAATGGAAAAAGGCTGGATAAAGCCAAGGCTGAGGCTGGCAGGGCTGGGTAAGCACCTCTGAGCACCTCTGACAGCAAAGGGAATGGGCATTCTCACCAGGTGTGGGGCGAGGAGATGGCTCCAGTGCCAAACTGGGGAGATCACAGGAAGGGGTTCTGAAGCCCCAGTGCCTTGGGGCACCCAGTTCCTGAGGACAGTTACCAGAGCCCTCCTGACAGGGGAGAGAGCAGAAGTGTAACAAGCAGCTTTTTTTCAGACCTCAGGGGACAAGGCTGAAAAATCTCAGGAGTGGATTTCATCTTTTTGGTGTCTCACTGTATCTCTGGATTTTTATTCTGTTGGTTATCTTGGCATCCCCTACTCCTGGCAATTCAGTATTTTTATGTTGTGCAGCCCCTCTTGGCCCCAGTCCTGTGCTGGCTGGCCTGGATAAAGAAAATCTGCCCCCCATATCCCCTGCCTATGATCTCAGCCCTTTTTCCATCTCCTGATCCCACAGCCTCAGGGAAGCCCTTTTGCCATTATAACCTTCTCTTACAGGGTTCCAGGGCAAAGGGAAGTTGTGTCTCTCCTAAAGCAATTAAAACAGTGCAATCTGCCTTAATTGCAGGACTGGGTGAGTGCAAGGCTGGAGGGGACTGGCTGCCTGCCCTCATCCTCTCGCAGGGATGCTGCTGCCAGCATCCTCCTGCAGCCCTGCTCGGAGCCAGCATGCTGTGGGGCTCTGTGCTGATGGACTCTGATTCCTTCACTGGTATTAAGGAGACAAACCTTCCAGTGCAGTTTCCATAGTCATGGTTTCCTGTTTGGATTCAGCACAAATCCCTGAGTGCCTGCACAGTACCACTGATCCCAGTGTGGAGCCACTGCCGCCCGTGTTGCATCTGAAGCATCTTTTTTGTGGCTTCTGGACTATCCGGGGGCCAGAAAGATGCCGGGAAGACAAAACCTCCCCTTGCTGGGAGTCACTGCCCTGCTGCACAGGGCCTGTGGCTCCTCAGCAGCCCCGGCAGTGACACCAAGCCCCGGCAGTGACACTGAGCACGGGCTGATGTCCTGGTCCTTCCCCGGGCTGTGGGTCTGGCCACTGAGCAGCAAATGCTTGTGCAGCTCAACAGCTCCTCCAAAGCCCAGGCTGCTCTCAGCTGTGCCTGGAGACAAAACAGACACCCAGGAGCAAACAAAACTTCCCCTGCCCATCTCCTGATGCCCAGCCAAGCCTTCCCCCACCCAGTTTGTTATCAGTGAGAGCATCCTGATAGGGATCTGCGAGGGGAGGGCACCGATGCCGGTCTGTGACAGGCAACTGCCTGGCAAGTTGCAATCAGATAAAGTGTTTACAAGAATGAAAGCTGATGGTAAAGAACAAATTTTCAACTTCATTTTGTGCTGCTTTTTTTTCTCAGTAACCAGCTCTTTCTGGACAGCCCGTTTGGGAAAAAGGTCACAAGCCCTTTCTCAGTGCTGTTCTTGGCTCTGTACTGCATCTGTTCTCAGCCCAGCCTTGTGCAACTCTCCTAGGTGTTGCAAAGACTTCTCACCCTGCAGCTTTTGCATGGGGTTTCAAATGCCCTCCATCCCCCGAGGCTGAAGACACACCGAGCTTTCTGCAAGGTCCCTGTCTGTGCTCTCAGGACACGGTGGGTCCCAAAGACACATCAGAGCCCAGACCCTTCATGTTGCCTCCACCGATCCTCTCCATCACCTTCCCCTGCTGGGCTTTGCCTTCTCAGGACTATTTCTCTCCACGTGCTCCCAATTCCTTGCTCATAAGTGATAGCAGAGACTGGATGTGGCACCTTCCTTTTGCCCCCATCCGAGGGAGTGCTGGGAAGCGGGGCCGGGGCGCCTGCGTCCCTGGGGTGCTCTGGAGCCCTGAGCACGTTTCCGCTCTGCTAAAATGGCCACGCTCTGATAAGGTCTGTGGTTTCCTCCCCTGAGCAAGCGAGGGAGCGGGGGAGGCTGCAGCTTCAGGCAGAGCTGCAGCCCTGCCCCACGCTCAGCCTCACCCCGAGATGGATCCTGCAGGCGAGAGCCCCCCGGGGACCCTCCCCGGGGAGGAGAGCCCCGAGGTAGGTGGCTTTGAGCCCGGGGGGCTGGGGAGAGTGTTTGGGGTGCGATGGCACCAGGGAGGGTCAGGGTGGCTGTGCCCAGGGGACCCTGGGGGCAGTGCTGGGTGCTGAGGCTGTAAGAGGGGAATGAGAGAAAAGGGGCCGAGGCTGTGTCCTGGGTGTGACGCTTTGCAAGAGTGACCAAGGGATGGGGGTACCACACCCGTGCAAATGTGCACCCCAGGGTGAGTACGGGGTCAGCTGCAGCTCCGTGCCCCCGCTGAGGGTCCCCTCTTAGCTTGGCTATGGCTTCCCAGCACCTCCCAGCCCCTCTGGGCTCTCTGCTGCCGGCAGCTCCCCCAAAGCCCTGCTCTAGGCCATCCCAACCTGACCGACTTCCTCTGTGTCCCTGTGTCTGTCCCCGTGAGATGGGACCCACAGCCCTGCCCAGTGCTGCTGGGAGCACGAGGGCACAATCCCCCGTGCTGCACTCCGGGGATGACCTGTCCTGGTGGTGGCCCCCACTCAGGGACTTGTCCTCCCTCCCAAGCGCCCCTGTCCCTGCTGCCTCCCCCACTGCTGCAGCTGCTGGGGTGGGCTGATGCTGGTGGCTGGATCCAGACCTGGATTTAAGCAACGCTCCTGGATTTGAGCTGGGCTCTTGGCATGAGGATTAGCAGCAGTAAACACATCCTGGTGGCTCAGCTCAGCTTTAGCCCAACCAATCCCATGTGCACGGAGCAGATCCCGCAGCCGCCGTGTCTGGGGGCAGAAGGGAACAGCAGGGAGCTGCCCCCAAAACCAGCAGGGATTCCTCCCCCTGCCCTCCTGTGCTGCCCCACTGCTGGGCAAGGAGCAGATGCTCGTGTCTTGCTGATAAATAACAGCAGCAGAGAAATAAAGTCCTTTTTCTGTCCCCTCTGCGCTTGCGACCTTGCAGTGGGGCAGCACTGACGGTGGGGATGCTGGAGGATTTGGGATGGGGCCATGCCCCCCGGGCCTTGGCACAGGCAGGACAGTGCCAGCAGCAGCAGAAGGTGCATGGAACCTGGGCAGGGGCAGGCTGAGACCCTCCTGAGTGCAACAGGTCTCCCTTTCACAGGAGCTACTGAGCCACCAGAGCCCCCAGCACCCACCAGTGGGTACAAGAAGGGATGTGGAGGCAGGTGGGAGAGAAGCAGCTCAAGGGTTAAACTCGCCGGGGCTGGAAGGGTTGAATTCAGTCCAGATGGCCGGGGGATTATGCCAGCCCTAGATTTGCCATAAGCAAATGTTAATGTTCAAGCTCGGGGTTGGTTTATTTTTTTCTGTTGGGGTATCTTAAGGTCACTTTGGGGCCTGGGCTGACCCACAGGTTAGGACTTGTCCGTCCATCAATCTGTCCATCCATCCATCCATCCATCCATCCATCCATCCATCCATCCATCCATCCATCCATCCCTCCCCACCAGCCCTGGATGAGCAGGTGCTGGGACCATGCTCTGCAAACACCCCTCAGCCCAGAAAAGCCCAAACTCATTTCAAAAACCCGGGGGTTACATTTTTTGGTGTCACCCCCTTGTACTCCCGGAGGCTCCAGTGCTGGGACCAGTAACAGATGGCACGGGGACACTGGCCCCCTTCCTCTGGTGGTGTCACTGCTTGGATTTAATTCTTGTTTCCAAAGTCAGTGCTATTGCTGGTCATCCTTCAAGTGGGGAATAAGCAGTGCACCCTTGCAGCTTTCAGAGATTTGTAGCAGTGCACCAAATCCTGATGGCTTTTGGCATCTCCTTGCCCAGCCTGGAGCTCCTCACGGTGCTCTGGCCCCCTGCCCTGTCCCTCAGCTGCTCTGCCCTCCAGCCTGGTGCTGCTGGAGTGAGCAGCTCTGGAGGGTGAGAGGTGGGTGGTTGGCTTTTAAAGCCTCCTGGGGGTCACCCCAAGCTGCTGTCACCACCCTTGCAGCCCCCTCCTCAATTAATGGGGCTTGGGGGTGAAGCCACCCCGTGCTGCCCTGCTGGTGGGTGATGGGGGACACGGTCCCTCGGCCGTGGGGTGTCTGTGGGGTGTCACAGCATCCTTTGGGACATCCCACCCTCATGTGCTGTGGGTGATGCCACCCCATCCTGGCTGCCCTGCCCTGTCCGGCCACGATTTCCTCCTCAAACCATGCTCTTGACGGGAAACCTCTCTGCTTCTCTTCTCTCCCCAGATGGATCTGTCCCACCGGTTCTCCAAGGAAGAGGTACGAGTGTGGCCCCGCTGTGGTCTCCCTTGGTGGTGCTGGAGCGGGTGGCAGTGCTGCAGCGGTTTGGGGACGTGGCTCAGCTCCTGGAGGTGCTCCCCAGGGATGGCCGGTGGTGGGTGGGCAGGGCCAGGGCCTGGCTTGGAGCTTAGGGAGCTGTTAGGAGGAAATCCTGCTGATCCTGGAGGGTGCATGGAGCATGTTCCCGCTGGCTGTCCCCACATGAGGTGACAGCACTGTCCCCCCACAGCTGGCCCTGCTCTATGAGGAGGTTCTCTACACCATCCGGCACCGCCTGGGCAAGCCCGAGCAGCAGCACGTCGGGGATTCCCAGGAGCTCTACTCCTACGTGCAGAAGGTGCGTCCCCTCCTGGCAGGGTCCCCAAAACCTGTCCCCTGACATGTCCATCCTCCCAGCTACAGGGGATGGTGGGGGTCTGTTATGCCCCAAGCTCGCTCAGGGAGTTTTTAAAGGGGCTTTGATTTACTCTGGTGGTTCACAGGAGACCACAAAATTCTCAGGAGGCTGAATAACAAACTTACTTGCAAACTTGAGAATATTAAAGCTGAACAAGTTTTGGCTTTCCATATGCCAGGGGCTTGGACTGGACCAGAGCCTCCAGGGGCCGGGATGTGCAAGTTCCCCATCCCACCTATGCAGAACTTGCCCTGATCCCAGAAACACAATTTCTCTCTGGTTTCTTGGAGCCCATAATCATTCCTCTGGCTTCCTACAGGGTCACTCAGAGGGAGCTTTTAGTAAGCACCATGAAAGATGTAGCAGCAGCATCCAGCTGGAGGTGTGGGAGCAGCCTGTGGCTGGGAAATATTAGCCCTGGGGAGAAGTGTTTATCTTAGGCTGGGGATGGTGGGAAGAAGGCTCTCCCTCAAGAGCTTTCAGCTGGTCCCCAGCCTTCCTGCTGGGCTCTTTGCTGCTCTCCTCTCCCCTCGGGCTGCAGCTGGCTCCCAGGGAGCAGAGGGAAGCCCCTGGCTGCTCTCCTGCCCCAGGGCAGCATCCATCACCAGCCCCAATATCCACACAGGCTTTTGGCATGGACGCAGAGGAGCACAGTGTCATCATGCAGCAGGTCATGGAGCTGGAGGTACAGAGTCCCCAGTATGCAGCTGGGGTGGTGCTGGGAGCTGCAGTGCCTCTGAGCCCCTGGGTTTGGGATTTGGGGTGCCCTGGGGTTGTCACTGCTTGGGTGGGAGCTGATGGCAAGGTCCTGCTCGAGCCCCATCCTTCCTGGCAGGGTTGATCCTTCCTCATAGGGTTGGTGACCCTGCACATTAATAGCTATTTTTTTCATTTTTCCAGAGCCCCATTTACTGCCTGAAAGCCACTGTGAAGGAGGCCAAGGGGATTTTGGGTAAAGACGTCAGCGGTAAGTGGAGACGGGTGGGTGTCCCATGGGAAGAGGGGCAGCTGCTGCTCCCGTGTGGAATTCCCACACCTCCTCCCTCGCAGGGCTCAGTGACCCCTACTGCCTGCTGGGCATCGAGGCCAGGAGCCAGGAACCAGCCCACCCTGACCACAAGAAGAGGATGAAGGCTGTGGTCAAAGACCTCATCCCTGAAGACCAAATCCATCGCACCCAAGTCATAAACCAGACCCTCAGCCCGGTGTGGAACGAGACGTTCATCCTGTAATTCACCCCCACCCCTTGGCTCTGCTCTCTGGGGGGATGCAGGTGGTGGCCAGGACTCTCGGGTGTGGATGGGGGGGTTCACCACTCGTGTGTTACTTGAGTAACAGCATCCCCTGGTGCCTTGCAGGGAGTTTAAAGATGTGGAGACAGCCAGCTTCCACCTGGACATGTGGTGAGTGACAGCATCCCCGTGAGCCCAAGATCCTGCCCCGAGGGGGTCCTGCCTCCTGGGAGAATCCCTGGGGTGTTCCTTCAATCTGCACCTTTTTTAAGGCCCAGGAGCCAGCTGGGGACCCCTGTCTCCATCACTTTCTGTGGAAAAGTGCTCAGTGCAGGATGTGACCTGTGCCAGCAGAGGAAGCCCAGGGTGGCTGTGGGCAGGCAGGGCTGGTCCTAAGCCCTGTTGTAATTTATGGAGAGAAGCCACGTACCTGCAGATTTGGGTTTAGGGGTGGCCTCAGTCCTGACACTTCCCTGCTCCTGTACTTTCCCTTTTCCACCGTCATCGCAACTCCCTGCTCTGTTTTTCCATCACCTGGATTTCCCCCTTTCCCCACGGTGCATTTTTGCCTCCGGCCCTCGCAGGGACTCGGACGTGGTGGAGTCGATGCGGCACAAGCTGGGGGAGCTGACGGACCTCCACGGCCTCAAAAGGTTGGTGCTGGTGTGGCCCCAAGGCTGCTGAGGAAAGCGGGGGTGGAAAATGCTTATTTGCCTGCTGGATTTTTAAAATCGCCTTTGGAAGGAGAGAGGGTGGCAGGTCTGTGTCACCCTTCTCCACCCCGAACACGACCGGGTCACAGCTTCAGGACACCGTCCCACCCCCTCCTTTGTCTGTGCCTTTCAGGATCTTTAAAGACGCTCGCAAAGACAAAGGGCAGGACGATTTCCTGGGGAACGTGGTCGTTCGCCTGAAGGTGAGTGCCTGACTCCCCAGGCGCCAGTTAAACCTCCCGGGATCCGGGCGGGATCCCAGGCGGGATCCCAGCCCTGTGGCAGCACCCAGCGCACCCAGGATCCCGTCTCAGAGCCACAAACTGGTGTCAGGTCCCTCACTGTGCCACAGTCATTCCAACACACTCAGTCACTGTACATCCTGTATTTTTAATCCAATGCAGAATCTTCCTGCCCCATGAACGCAGTGGGGTAAAGATCCCCTGGTCTCTGAATGAGATCCTTCTCCTGGGAAGGCTGCCCAGGGCTTCCCTCCTGTCCCTCTGTGCCCGCAGGACCTGTGCTGCTGGAATGACCAGTGGTACCAGCTGGAGCCACGGACAGAGACTTATCCAGACCGGGGACACTGTCACCTGCAGTTCCTTCTGACTCACAAGAAGGTGGGATGGGATGTGGAAAGGGGTCCTTTCCCATTGCCTTGGCAGGATGGGACAGCTGCCTGCCCCTTGGGGCTTCTCTGGGGGTCACAGGTGCCTGCCCCAGGAGCAGAGGTGCCAGCACCAGGGTCTGCATGTGCTGGACCCTCCCCTGAGCTCTGTGCCAGCACGGGGACCCTGCTCCTGCTGCACCTGCAGCCCTTGGCTCTGCAGCCCCACTTTTTGGGTCCTGTGTCCCCGCTGTGACCGCGTCGCTGTGTGTCCAGGCAGGTGATGATTGCCTCTGCCTTGTCTCTTTCCAGAGGGCCACCACGAGCAGCCGGACACAGCCGAGCTACACCGTCCACCGCCACCTCCTGCAGCAGCTGGTGTCCTACGAGATCCTCCAGCAGCAGGTACCACCCGTGCTGGTACCAGCACCAGAAGCAGCTGGGCTGGGGGAGGGCTTCCTTTGGAGCCCACACCGCGACACCTTGTGTGATGGGAATGAGGGTCAGGATGATGCTTGGCACCCTTCTGGGGCTCCCACTCCTGCAAAGACACCCCACCATGGTGCCTGTCCCCCTCCTCGCTCATCTGTCTTGCTCCAGGACACATTTTCCCCCTCTTTTCTCCCTGGCAGGCCGGCAGCACCTCCTGGGACGGGGAGCTGAGCAGCCACGCCAGCACCGTGCTGTACCTGCACGCCACACAGAAGGACCTCTCTGACTTCCACCAGGACATGGCGTGAGTACCCCACACCCAGTGCAGCACTTGGGGGGTCAAGGGCCTCAAAGCCTTCCCTGAGACCATCTGACCGCAGCTGGTCTGTCCCATGAGCTCAGGTGTTGCCCCCAGGACACCTGGGTGCTGCCCCTGCGACCCCGGCTGTGACTGTGGCTGGCGCTTGGGTGCCCCCAGCCCCCGGGGCTCAGCCCAGCCCTGCCTGCCTCCTCCCCAGGCAGTGGCTGGCCTACAGCAAACTCTACCAGAGCCTGGAGTTCAACAGCAGCTGCCTCCTCCACCAGATCACCAGCATCGAGTACCAGTGGGTGCAGGAGCGCCTGAGGCCAGAGCAGGTGAGGGGGCTGCAGCACCACGTGTGGGGCACAGATCAGGGAAAGGTGCCCCAGGCACCCAACCCTGAGCTTCTCCTCCCAGGAGCTCCTGGGGCTGTTTCACTCTCAGTGTTCCAGGAAGGGAATTATGGGGTACAGGGGTGCCTGGGTGTCTGGAGGGCATTTCCCAGTGGTTTGTTGCCCCTCTCCACGGAGAACCCCTTACCCTTTGCACTGACATCCCCCTCCTCCATCCCCACCATCAGGTCAATCACAACCCCCTGCAAAACTTAAATATGACCCAATTTCTGCTTCTCCCAGCCTGTTTTCCCAGAGAATCCCTGCACCCTGCTGAGACACTGTATTTTCCATGCATAGCAATGAGGTTTAAGCACAAACATCAGTTCAGTCCCTCCAGGGAGAAGCTACCAGAGACATCAGGGGTTTTTTCCCATCCCTGGAGCAGGCTGGAAAGGAACGGGAGCACCAGATCCCTCCGCTGTGGTGCCGTGGTCCTGCCAGCATCTGCCTGTCACCAAGGAGGACAGTGCATGTTTCCTTTCTTCTCCCCAGAAAGCAGAGCTGGCCGAGTCCTTCCAGTCCTTGCTGACCTACGGGGTCTCCCTCATCCGTAGGTTCCGCATCATTTTCCCCCTCTCTGTCCCGAGGTCCACGGAGAGGCTCCAGTCCCTGCTCCGGTGAGTTGGTCACTGGTGCCAGCTGCGTGTGGGGTCCTGTGGCTTGGCCACTGTGATGGACAAGCCCCTGAGCTTGAGCAAAACTCAGTGTGAGCCCTTTCTTCCCCGTCTAGGCTGCTGTGACACTTGTCCTGTCCCATCCCTCATCCTGGGCTCCCTGTGGGGAATGTTGCTGGGAGGAGAAGTCTGAGCAGGGTCTCTGAGGGGAGGGATGTTTGCTTCTGATGGCAGGTGCTGGGTTTCACTCGAGGTTCTCACTCTGCAGGGTCCTGGTCCAGATGTGCAAAACAAAAGCTTTCCGTGAGCTGTGCACACCCAGCCCTGACCTCCCCAAGATGGTCTCCACAGCTCTGAAGGTACTGGGGGTCTCACCCACCCCAGCCCCAGCAGGGTGAGACCCTGTGGGTCTCCCTTCCCTTCCATCCCCTGCCCAATGCCCACACCTCAGCAAATCCACACGGATCACCATGGTATGGGAAATACCCACCCCTCTTCAACCTGGTGGCCCCAGCCTGTGGTCCTCACCACAGGTCCTCACCCCACCCAGGGCACAGGCAGAGTGAAGGGGGTGACAGAGCTGGCTGTGCTCCTCCTGCTTCCCTGCCATCCCACCAGGACTCCTCTCTTGCAGTCAGGCACGACAGAGTGGTTTCACATGCAGAAGCAGCACCTCAAGCCCATGGTGAAGGTCAGTTCCCATCTCTGTCTCTCTGACACAATAAAGTCACCTCAAAATGTCTGAGCATCCAAAACAAGCTGTTCCTTCCTTTGCAGAGCATAGAGGAGAATAGCAAAGCCTTGTCCAAGCTCCTCCTGGAGGTGATAGAAGATCTCAAGCAGTGCCAAAAGATCTGGAATAAATTGTTCATCACGTAGGTTTCAGTGCTTGATCTCGCCCCCATCCACCTTCCCTGGGGTCAAGAGGGACAGGGTACTTTGATGCCTCATTCCTTGGCCCTTGGGCTCCACAGGTGGGATGTTTGGTCCCATCTCTGCCCCTCAGAGCTGCACTGTCCTCACCCAGGACACGGCCTGGCAGGGTTTGCTGGGCTGGCTTTGCTGGGCTGGGGTTGGCAGGCTCCTGACTCCACGTTTCTCTCTTGCAGCAACTTGAAGTTGAATATCTTCTCCATTGCCTACCTGGAGCTGCAGAGCCTGGTGAGCAAGCCTGGGCTGCTCTGCCCTCGGGGGACTAAGGTCTGAAGCCAGGCTGAGGTTTTTGGCCACCCTTCAGGTGGCAACTGCTTGTCGCAAGCCTGAAAGGGGAGCAAGGGAAACTCCCCCTCTCTCCCTGCGTGCCCACAGAATGACTGTGGTGACTATTTGACCCAACAAATCTCCTGAAATGCCACCCAAAAGGAAGAGGAGTCCCCTGGGCCGACCCTCACTCCAGAAGGAGCCTTCCTGGCCAGACCTCACTGTGTCCCTCCTGCCCTTGCTCCCGTCCAGGTCGCGGAGCATGTCCAGGAGCAGCTGCACAAGGTCGACAGCAGCATGTCCAGACCCACGGCCGAGAGCCTCTTTGATCTCTACAGGAAACTGCAGGAGCTTTATGAGATGAAGGACTCCCTCCCAAGGAGGTATCCAACCCTGAGAGAGGAGAGGTGCCAAAGGGAGGGATCGAGCAGTTAACTGAGGATCTCCAGATCCTTCCCACTCACCTACATCACTAATTGCACACCAGGCAGAGCGGGCTGTTGGTGTCTGGTGTCAATGGGAGCATCACCAGGAGGGCTTTGGGCTCATCTCTGGGTGGGGTTGGTGTGAGAGCAGGAGGGGTGACAGCCCCGTGCTGCTGCTGTGCGGTTGGAGAAGCCGGTGCCTTCATCCATAGGGATGGACCTCTGGCTCTGAGCAATTTCCACCAGTGGTTCGAGGAAGCTTTGCCCCTGTGGCTGCAGAAGGCCTACACCACCACGCTGGAGAGGGCTCAGAGAGCCATCCAGATGGACCAGGTAACGTGGGGAGGAGAAATCTCCCTCCTCCCTTTGGGGACACTCCAGCTGTCCCCCATGCCTCGCTGCTCACAGCATTGAGACCACCACATAGGTGCCTCTGGCAGCCCAGGAGCAGCCTGGTTCCTCTCCCAAATGCATAACAAAGTATGTGATCCCCTGGGCCAGTTGATCCCACCCACCCTGGCCCCACACAATGTCCCTGTGTCCCTTCCCTCGCTGCTCCCTGGCAGCTCATGTGAGCCGAGGACCCTGCATTTGGGCCATGCTGTGAGAATCCCCTTAACTTCCAACCTCTCTGAAGAGGGGAGGGAAGGCAGCCATGGGGCCGCAGGCTCCTCTCCCTGCTCTTTAGTGGGGTCCAGCAACGCTGGGTTGGTGTATGGAGGGAAGCAGGGAACCCATGCTGCTCCATCCATCCTCACCTCCTCCACTCTCCAAAGTGGTTGTGTGATGACACTGGGACATAAGGAGCTGATGATGGGCCAGAGAGCCCCAAAGTAAAGGAGCAGCTCTGCTCTCTGGGAGGGCATCTCTCTGTACAAGCTGCATTTGCCTTCTCTGCCCCTCAGCTGAAGCCTTACGGATATCACAAGCACAGCACATCCACCATTGACCTGTCCACCTGCTACGCCCAGATCATGACAACCTGGCAGCAGCTCAACTGGCCAGACCCTGAGAAAGCCTTCATGATCATGGTCAATCTCCTGGAGGTTTGTACACCTGGGCACCAGCACCTGGAGTTTCCTCCTCCTGCTCTTGGGGACGTGTCTCCATGAAGGAGCCAGTACCCCCCAGTGATGTGGTTCCCTGAGCCCACGGTGGTCCCCGTGTTGCCTGGTTCAGTCCCGCTGGTTTCCTCTCTGTCCTGCAGGACATGTGCAAGGTCTCCCTGATGTACTGCAAGCTCATCAAGGAGAGGGCTGAGGCTCTGTCACTGAGTGAGCAGAATGAGGGCGAGGCGGCCAACAAGGTTGGTATTGGAACCTGTCCTGGTTGCTCCAGGAAAGGCAGGATTTAGCCCTGGTTTCTGGACAAAGAGGGAGCTGAGCTGCTGAGAACCCAGCTGACATCCCCAGTTTGGGTTCCACAGGGACCAGTTGGCCATCAAAAGCCATAATCCTGGAAAATCAGGAGGGAAATGGTGTGAGCAGGGGGAGTGGGATGAGGATGGGGACACAGGTGAGGATGAAAATGAGAATGGAGATAGTGATGGAGATGGGACCAGGGATGAGGATGGGGATGGGAGTGGGAATAGTGATGGAAATTGCATTGGGGATGGGGATGTGGGATGCTCCAGGGGCTGTGGACACCCTGAAGCAGGCCCACCTCCCCCAGCTCTGCATCGTGGTGAACAACATCGAGCACCTCCGGCTGCTGATGCTGAAGCTGCCATCACAGCTGGACTGGGCCCAGCTGGAGAAGCGCATGGAAGGTGTCATCGACCCGCAGCAGATCCAGAATGCTCTGCACAACCAGCTCGACAGTACTGTGGCCTGCCTGGACCACGAGGTCCGGGACGTGGTGCAAGCCCTGGCCACCAAGGTGACCACCTGCCACTGACCCCCACCTTGGCCCTCACCTGGCCCAGAGAAGTTTCACCCAAGGTGTCCTGAAGCCCATAACGCTCCTGAGATGGAGACAAGGTGGAGCTGGGCATAGGGAGGCTGGTGCAGAGAGCAAAGTCCAAGTCTCTTCCTGCCTTTCTCCCTGGCAGCTGGAAAAGGGCATTGCCAGGCACATCCAGGAGCTCTCATCTTCCAGTGACAGCCAGAAGCCTGAGGATGTAAGTATCTGGTCCTGCCTCTCTTGGACCATCTTTCTTGGGCAGCCATGGATAGCCTTTGCTTGCTTGGTGGAAGCCTCTGTCACCCTCTATCACTGCTCCCGGCCCACACCTGGGGCACAGGACACACCAGTGATGGGGCCCAGACCTCCACAGGCTTCGCTTGATGCCCATGTCAGCAGCAGGACCAGAGCAGGCACAGCCTGCCTGTGTTCTGTGGGAAGGAGCCCCTCTGGGGTCCTCCCTGGCCTGCTGTGCCCTGCTGGATATGCCCCCCCCGCCCTCCCCAACACCGCTCTCCTCTCACTGCAGTCCATCATCCCGCTCATGAAGTTCCTCGAGTTGGAGCTGCAGTACCTCAATGAGCATCTGGTCCAGGAGAACTTCAAAAGGTGACCAGGGCACTTGGGATGCACTGTGGCAGTGGCCACCAGCATCACCATCCCTTTGGCAGGAGCATCCCCTCAGCTCCATGGGGCTTGGGGCCATCCCACTTTGGGGCCGGCAGGATGAGCCACTTCCTTCCGGGGCTTTGCAAAGCCCTCCAGCTGAGGACCATCCCCCCAGCCCATCCCCTGAATCCTGCTCACAGCCTTCCTCTCCCCTGCAGCCTCCTCAGTCTCCTGTGGCACCACACCCTGTCCGTGCTCTCAGCAGCAGGGGGGCCGCCGGTGCCCTCGGTCCAGCACTGCCAGAGGCTGTTCTGTGCCCTGAAGGTACCGAGGGGAAGCAGGGGGTCTCTGGCAAGGATGGGGGTTTGGCTGGTGGCTGACAGCATCCTTGTCCCCAGAGCCTGGAGCTGTGCTTCCACGCCGAGGGCTGCGGGCTGCCGCTGGAGACGCTCCACAGTGCAGCCTTCCGGGTATGGAGATGGGGATGGGGAGTCCTCAGGGGTTCCTTTGGGAGGAAGGGATGCCAGGGAGGACGTCCTCGGGCTGTGGACCTGTCTGTGTGCTTGACCATCACCTCTCACCCTCCCCACAGACGCTGGAGACTCACCTGGCCCTCTGCTGTGCCACCAGCCGCAAGCTCATCCAGAAATACTTCAGCAACAGGATCCAGCAGCAGGTAGGAGTCCGGATGGTGCTCCCAGCCCCTTCCCACATCCCACCCTTGCTCACAGGCCCTGCCTGTGGAAATGTGGAATTTCCTCACCACCCTCTCAGTCCAGGGGCTGTTGGGGCAAGTTTTGCAACAGCATTGAGCAGGACAGGGCTCAATTGCATCCCAAAGGATTCCAGCACACCCTGGGTACCCCAAAATTCCTGCTTCAGCCTCTGCCAGACCCTGTGCATCCCCTCCATGATGGGGATAAAGTACAGCACCCTTATCCTTGTACCCCACTGCCCAGCTGGACACCAGCTCAGAGAAGTATGGGGCCGTGACCATCAAGGCTCTGTACCGGCCCTCGGAGCAGAAACTCCGTGTGGAAGTGCTCAACGCCACCAACCTCATCCCGCTGGACTCCAACGGTGGGTGTGGGTGAGCAGAGGAGCCCCACTGCCCCAGGACCCCCCTGGGTGGGCAGGAGAGCCCCACCGCTCCAGGGTCCCCTGTCCTTGGTCCCCAGTATGCCCTGGTCAGGAGAGATGCTTTTTTATCCAAGGAGATGGATTTGGGGAAAAAGAGGGGTTATTGCACTGGTTCTGGGTGGTCCAGTGGGATGTGGCAGGCAGGACCAGGCAGGACACAGTGCCCACGTCCCACTGTTTGTGGCACAAGCCAGCAGCCAGAGCACCGGCTTTTCTTCATCGTGCAAAGCAGTCGCAGATAAAAAAGTACGCCGGGGTGAGCAGGGACCTTCTCCCGGTCCGGCTGTCGTTTGGGGAGCTCTCCAGGAGAGGTCACTCCTCCTGCAGCCACCCCTGGCCGCTCGCTACGCAGGCAGGGTTAGGGATGTTCCCGCACCCTCCCGGAGCCCGGGCTGGGCTGGGGGTTGTGGTGAGAGTGCCCTGACCCCCCCCGAAGCCACCCTAGTGTGTCCAAGCCCCCCTGGCTGGGTTCATCCCGGGGCAGAGGGGCCAGGGGAAGGGGCTGATGTCTGCACCCCACCAGGCTCCAGCGACCCCTTTGTCCAGCTCACCCTGGAGCCCCGGCACGAGTTCCCCGAGGTGGTGGCCCGGACCACCCAGTGCAAGAGGAACGAGCTGCACCCCCTCTTCGACGAAGCCTTCGACTTGTACGTAGGGGCTGACACCCACCATGGACCCCCCAGTCCCCGCAGCTCCTCAGGCTTCAACAGAGCCTCTGCCATGGGGCTGCTGCTCCCTGTCCAGGGATTTCACCCCCTGCACCCCAGTGGGGTCCCCCAGACACCTGGGAGGGTGCGGGGCTGTGCTGGGGCCCTGAGCTTTGAGGGGTTTGGGTCAGTGTGAGCGAGTGGCTTCCCACTGAGCATGGAAGGTTGAATTTCGGGACAGGGTGGGTGGGATGTGATGATCCCCAGCCTCCCGTGCCCCTGCAGCTTGATCCCCCCCGAGAAGTGCCGGCAGGAGGGGGCCTGTCTGCTGCTGACCGTGTTTGACTACGACATGCTGGGGGCCAACGACCTGGAGGGCGAAGCTTTCTTCCCCCTGTGCCACCTGCCCGGCCTCGACGCCGAGGAGGACGAGGCTGACATGGGACGGGTGCCCCAGACCCGGCTCCCCCTCACCCACCCCAAGCCCACGGGTACGTGGTGCCACAGCCTCCCTGCAGCGTGGGGAGGGGGCTGTGGGGAGCATCTCCCACCATCACTCCCCTCTTCTCTGGCAGATGTGATCCTGCAGCTGCTGGAGTCCAGGAAAAGGGACAAAGAAGCTCAGGCCTTCGCTAAGCTCCGCAGGCAACGAGCCAAGCAGTCCAAGGAGACGGAGTGAGGGAGGGGCAGGAAGATGGCCCTGGAGGAGGGGTCCGGCCAGCAGGACCCCGGGACTTCCGTGGTGTTGGAACCAGAACTTTCTGCAGGGACTGGGGGGACAGAGGGGTCCCTGTGCCCGCCCCCTGCACCTCCCAGCACCCGTCTCAGCCCCACCTTCGGGCAGCAACGCTCCTGTGAGCCAGGGAGGGTGCGCAGGTGGGTTCCAGGGGATTTCTTTGCCTGCCTGGACTAGTAACACTACACGAGGGATGTGAGCGTGGCTGTCCCTGTCCGTCCCTCTGGAGCTTGTCACTGCCAGTGCTGCATCTCCTGGCCGTGTCCCCAACCCTCCTGTCTGCAACACGACTGATTCAGGCTGGGGACAGCCATGGCCAAACCTGCCTTCATTTTATTTTTTTTTAAATTTTTAAAATTTCTTTTCCCCCTCATTTTCTTGTGGATAAGCCTCTTATTTTAAATGAAAAGCCACAAAGCTGATGCGTGGGCTGAGTCTGTGCTTTGGGGCAGTGGCCCTGTGCTGGGAGCAGCAGCACAGTGGGTTGGGACAAGGCATTTGAGGTCTGGTGGGAGCTGCTGAATTCCTCCTTTTTTAAAATGTGCATAGCTCTTGTGTCTGTTTGGGATTCTTTTTTTATTTTACCACCAATTTGATCAACCTGCTGGAAGCCTGGGATCTTGCTGGAGCCTGTGCAGCCATAAGGAACATCACAGCCCTGGCAGCCAAACCAGGAGGCATTTTGGGCAGCTGACAGCCCAGGCATGGGGTGCAGGTCCCTGGCATCACCCCCAGCCTGTGCCAGGGACCTGGGTCCCTCTGGAAGTGGTGGGAAGCTCTGCAGGGTGCATCCATGTGGGGTGACCCAGTGTGACAGCAAAAATGCCTGGCAGGGCAGGTGGTTGTCAACAATTTGTTGGGTTTTTTGGAGCTTGTTGTTGCTGCAATTAGTACTAATTATACACCTGGAGCTCCCTCTGCCCCCACCCTGCACAGGGGTGGCTGTGTCTGAGCTGCAGCGCGTCCCTGGGAGCTGCCAGGGACCAGGGAATTAAAAGCATCCCCCTCCCGGGTGCCTGAGCACCAGCTGCTCCCTCGGTGGGCAGAGCAGCCGCTGGGTCAGCTCAGGTCAAATCCTGGATGCGGGGGTGGGAAAAGAAAAAAAGCTCCTTTGGTATCTGTGTGACAGAGCCCACAGCAGGAGGGATTAAGGCGCTGCTGGCTCTCAAGGAAGCCATTTGCTGGCTTAGGTTCCAGTGCAGAGAAATAATATTCCAGAGCTGGGTCTGGGACTGTGGAGATGCTGCCCCAGGGCCTCCTTTCAGCCGGGTCCAGGACCCTGAGCCTGCACCCCGCAGCTCATCCGGAGCTGGCAGCTGCTGGCAGCCACCTCATGCTTTATTACAAGGTTTACTACACGAGGCTGGAGGTTTGAATATGGTCTCAGCTCATTTTTAGCTGTTTTTTTAAAAAAATCACTGTGTCCCACCTTGCCCTGGGCTGCCACCAGCCAGGCGTGTCCCAGGGAGCAGGTGGCACGGGCTGACCTCTCTTCTGAGGTTGTCTGCACCGTATTATTCAAGGTGTTTTAGCTTAATTTTTTGCTCAGCTCCAGGCAGTTGTGTGGGTCTTCTCCCACCCTAAAAGAAATCCCACCTTTTACAGAGAAAGACTAATAAACCTTAATCAATCAGAGCACAACTAACCCCAGGGAACTGGAGAACAGCACAGGCATTAAAAAATAAGGCTTGAAGCACACAAAAGCAGCTCCCAGCAAATGCAAGGCCGACGAAGAGGAAGAAATCCCCATCATCATCCTCCTCATGCTGGTGAAGAACCCGACACAGGCGGATGGCTGGAACACAAGAGGGAAGGGGCTGGCACTTAGATCTACTGATTTTATTGTGTTACCAATAATCTGCAATACAAATGGGCCCATTCAGATTGTTGATGTGACTGGACTAAGGGGAAGTGGTTGGGGCATCTTTGAAGCATTAAATAGACCAAAATTAACAGGTAATTCTTGGATCCACAGGCCAGGTGTGCCAACACACAAAACACTGTTCGTATCCACTGAGCAGGCACAGCTCACCTCTGCCCAGCCTGGCTCTTCCAGGACATAAATCCATGTCCAGACCAAGAATTTGGGTGAGAAATTTTTGGATTTGCCACTTCCAAAGGGGGTCTCTGCCCCACCTTAACCACAATGTATTGATGTTCCACCACACCTCCATCAGAAAAGTAAATTGCAACCCCCCAAAAAGGGAAGGGAGCTCAGAGAGAAATTATCCTTGGTTGTGTGAAAGGCAAAATTGGCCACAGATCTGTTGTTTTGAGGGCTCCACAGCCCAGATTTCTCCACCCTCCCCAAGGCCCAGAGCAGAGCCCGGGGCTGCACATCCACCTGGGCACGCATGCACACACACACACGCACACACCGCTTCAGTTTGTATTTTTTTTTCTTAGCAAAAAAATAAAAATTTATTGTCCTCTAAAAAAAAAAAAAATCCATCCTGCCCTTGGAAACTGTGACACAGATTGAGTTCTTTCCAGCCCCACATGCAAATTCACTCTGCCAAGAAAAGAGTCTAAACCAGGTTTCCGACAGCCAAAACACATATTTACAGAGTACGAGAGAACGACAGCTGAAATCACAGTTCTATACATGGAATCAACAACACGTTTTACACCACTGATCACCATTCTGCCAACTTCTACACGGACTAGGGGCGCCTCTGCCCAGTGCCCTTCCTCCTGGGCAAAGCAGGGAAGGGACTGGGCAAGAATTGCCACCAGAAATACTGCAGTGTGTATTATTATTATTTCTTTAAAACGTATACTGTATTTATTTTGTTTTAACATTGGAAGCTACGGAGTGGGGAAGCCCCAGAAATCTCTCCGATGCAGTCACTACTTTGCAGGAATACTTCACCTTTAAAATACTAGGTTTTACATCAGTAACATCTATTTTGCAGTTGGCCATCACTCCAAGGGTTATAATAATTCTGGAAGAAAACACTGGTAATATTCTTCCTTCTCAGATAGGGGAAAAGGAGGAAGAGAGGAGGTTCAGAGGCTGGTGGAACAGCAAGGGAGGACTGAGTCCATTCACTGTTACGGGCTTCCTCCCAGGGTAAGGAATTCTCTTCATTGTCTCAGCTGCACAAGCCTTGCAAGTGGCTCAGGTTCAGCTTCAGAGATGTACGAAAGTGTAAAACCTTTCGGCAGGGGATCGGCTGCAGGGACCCCCCAGGGGTGGGATCTGCTTAAGGAAATGTGCTCCAGCTCCCAGACCTTTCCTGGGTCCCTCCCGTGCCACAGCGGGCACGTGGCTACGGCACCTAAGGCCGGAGAGGAGCTCCAAGTGGTCCTGTTAGCCCAAAATGCTAAAATCCTCCAGCTCCTGGCTCTCACCTACAGCTGGGGCCCTGCTTGTTGCTCTGGCTCTACCCAGGGTAGTGCTGTCCCAAGCCCTCTGCTTCTAGGTTGGTTTTCTGTAATAATGTAAAAGTTTATTGACCTTTAGGATGCTGTGGTTTCACAATACAACCACAACTCCCTTCCCCCAGCTCTCAACTCAGAAGTGTCTGACCTGCCCAATTCATCACCGAGGTCAGCGCTTCTGAAGCTCTCGAAAATTTGGGGAGGAAAATGTCATTATCCACTAAGGAGTCTGTGTGAGGAGGCAGGACCCAAACGTGGGCAGGGCTGTTCAGCTGGGCTGCTCCCCAAGGAACCTCGTGGACCCCACTTCTGTTTGGAAGCCCCCTCAGCTCTGCTGTGTTACTGTGTGTCCTGTAAAGGGAGTTCCTGCTTCAGAAGGAAGCCTGACAGTACGTGACAGGGGCTGCACTTATTAGCACCAGGTTTATTTCACCTCTTTTTACACCATACAAAAGCTGATCACAGACTCTTAAGCCTCAACTGCAGTGCTGTGATTATGGTTCGTCCTTCCTGCCTGGAGCAAGCAGCAACAACTGCTGGAGTGGGTCAGGAATGCTGCTCCTTGCCCCTGCTCCCACCTCATTTGGTTCTTAAATTGTCTTTAAATGGCCCCCCAAAACATTCACAAAATATGCAAAGATGAAGTTCTCTTTTCCATCTGATGCTTAAGAAAATAAATTCACATTTCACTATTCCTCTCCTGTTTTTAAAGCAGCAAACAAATTGATAGAAACCTAAATTTAGGAAGTGTTTCTTCAAGAACCAGAGGAAAGTGAGAAAGTCTATGTGCTTGTGCAAAGAGAGTGCTGAGAGAGGTTGGGGTGGGGGCGAGGGAAGGGTCTAGTGCTAATTCCTTCAGGCTGCTCTGCCATGAGTGCAGTGTGGCAATGGAAAGTTAAAATTTAAGGGCCACAAACAGGTAAAATTCTGAATTCTTTGGTCCTTCAGTATAAGTTTTAAAACAGAAACTGTTTTACTCAAAAGGGAAAAGCGCATTTTCTCTGGCCTGGAATTTTTCCTTGTACCCCAGGGAAACTGGGGGGCAAACAGCTCTTTCCCCTTAACCCCCCCAAGTCCTGCATCACCCCGTGACTGAAGTCCCATGGAGACAGCCCAGGCTGCCCTCAGGTGACAAGTTCCATGTGGAGGGATTCCCTGTTGGAATCACGGAGCCAGCGCCAGACAGATCTGGAAAAAGAGGGTTGGCAAAAGGCAGCATCACCCCTGAGCAGCCCCCTGGGGAGGCAGAGGAGCAGAGAAACCCCCATGCTCATAAAAACTGTTACAAACCATAGCCAAAAATGGGCTGATCAGCTCTGCTGCTTATAAATATTAAAGACCTGATTCAAGAGTTTATTTCCTATGATTTAAGTTAGTTACAAAAAAACTTTTTAGTATTTTTTTTAATCTTAATTGGGCTTTTTCCTCCTCCTTCCCCCCACTTTTAATTTTTTTTTAAAATTTTTTGTTTTTCCTAAAAAAAAAGAGAAATGTTCACGTATTTTAATAAAAGGTCTTTCCTTAAGATCAGACCAAGGCAGATGTGCTGCCCCATGGCACAGACATTCAAAGGCTATAACCAAACAACATAGCCACAATAGTCACTCAACAGTGTCTCTCCATTAAAAAAAATTAAAAAACCTGATGCTAGTTACAATAAAATACACATGGAAAAAAAGCATTTTTACCAAAAAACCCAAAAACAAGTTAATGGGAAAACATAAAAAAGAACTACACAGAGCTGCACTTAAGAGATCATCTGGGAATGCATATTAACCCCTTCCATGGAGAGGAAAGGTGGAATTATGGAAGCAAACCTAATTATGTGTTTGTATTAAATATGAAGCTTTCTGAGAGGCTCTGGTAAAAATTCAGTTTTCCTACAATAGTGGGCTGCTGGAGGTTCCAGTGCTTTTCCAGGTCATGGAGGGGCAGCACAGGAGCATCCCTGTGCAAAATAAAAACGTTTAGTCAACTGAGTGGCCTTTTGGTTGAAATCCCAGCAGGTTACAGCAATCCACCTGATGTAAAAACCCAATGGACACGCTGGCAAGGAAAGTCACAGGAAAGCTCAGCTGCTGGGCAGGTCTGAGCTGGTGGCATTTCTCCGTCCTGCTGGACTATTTCTGTCACCACACCTCTCCAGCACGAGGGTTTCTGGAGCCAGCAATCCACAAACCACCCTTGAGCTGCTGACACAGGCAACAAAAATGTCCTCAGCCTACCTGGAATTGGTTCATGCACTTCAGCAGTGACTACGAATCAGGTCCCTGTAGCTAAAACAAAACTAATCTGGTCTGAAACAGTAAAAAGTCTCTAGACAGCCGCCAGACAAAGGGGTGCCTGGAGAGAACTAACCTCTGCATCCAAATTTCTTTCAGAAAGGGCTTTGGCTCACCCAAGGGCAATACTTCTAAGGCTGCTCAGACCTGGAACATGTTGGCTGCATCAGCAGTGAACACTGGTCACTGAATTTTGGGGCTTGGCTTGCTCTAGGTCCAATATAAATTTTTTTTTTCCCTCTTTTCTTCTTTTCATACAAATATACAAAGAGTGTAAAAAAATTTAAAAAGTGAACTTTGCTGATTAAATGACAGACAAAGTTCCTGCACATTCAGAGATGGGCAGTGTGAGGCCCTCCAGGCAGAAGCCTGGCAGAGCTCCCATCAGGGAGGACGGCTTTAACCAAGCTGGGTCAGTGAAAGAGCAGGGGGACCGAAGGCATGAGCAAGTCATTTCAATCCACCTCGATCCTCCCCGTGATCTCAACTCTTCCTCTGGAAAGCACGTGGAAGCCCCTCTCGCCCACTCTAAGTCCTTCTGGAAATAGTCAAAAATTTGTTATCACCTAAATAGAAAAGAGGAGAAACACAGACTCTTTGCAAATGGCCCTTTGATCTGTATTAAAAACAGCTCTCAAAGTTCATCAAGAGTTAGAATTAGTGGGGCACGGGTGAGGGGCAGTTTAGATACGGGATGTAAAATATTAAAAAGTGCTCTGCAACTAATTTTCTGTTTTCATGTGTGCATGTGCGTGTGTGTGCACGTCCCTACACGTGCACAGCCACGCCCATCCACACACATATATACATATATATATATACACATACATATATATGTACGTATGTATAAAGTTAAAAAGTTCTATAGGATATGATCAGAACGAGCGTCCTCGGAAGGTCACGACTGCAGAGAGTGGGGCCTGTTGGGGTGGCAGATGGGGCACTCGCCCTCCTCGGCGCACGTCTCGCACAGCACCGCGTGTTGGCACGGTAACACCACCCGGTTCTCCTCCTGACACTTAAGGCATTTCACTGACTGCATCTGAAATACCGCCTGCAAGAGAGGGGGACAGGGCACAGCGTCAGCGTCACGCACACGGCAAGGGGCTGAGCGGCTTGGGGAAGGGCAGGGGGGACTTGCAGCTGTCTACCCTGTTCGTCTCCTGAGGCAAAAGTAAAGTAGCACAGTGTGAAGCCTTTCAGGACCTTTAGGATCAACAGAGCAGCTTTGATTGATTTAAACTCTGTACTTTAGGCCCAAAGAAGATGGAGTTATCTTCCTGTGAGCCAGCTAGAGCTCACTTTGATTACATCTACCTGAAAGTGCTCTGATAGGCTTCTTATTTCTGGGTCTATTAAAGAAATGGGAAAAAGCTGTGACCTGTAGGAGCAGAGAGGGCAGAGCCCTGTCCTGCCAGGCCCTGGCACTCACCTTGTCCACTTTCTCCAGGTTTGCCCGCAGCTGTTTCTGCAGGGTGTAGAGCGACGAGAGCGAGAGCGTCTCCAGGTCAGAGAAGGAGCGCAGGAACTGCGGGTCCTGGCCGGTGTGGATCCTCTCCAGCTCCTCCTGCAGTTTCTTCACTTGCAACTCCAAGGCTTCCCTCTGCTCCCGGGCCAGTTCACATTCCATGTTAGCTGTGTTGGCGCGATCATTTGCTTCCTCTGCCTCCTTTTTCCAAGCATCACAAGCCTGGGAGTTCCAACAAAGAGGGTAAAAGAAGTGGTCTGAAAACTTGGTCTGTCTCCAAAGAGAAACCCAGGCAAAACTATCAATTTCCATACACTCCTCACACCAGTTCTGACCAACCTGCCCTGTTCCCAAATTCTGAAGCACGTTTGGAGCCTTGCTTCAAGGCACTGCTCATTCCAGATATCCCATCTGCTTGGGCTGTGGTTCTACACATCTGGCTCACACCGTTCAGGGGATGAACTTTGTGTACTGACAAATTATCATGCATCAAAGTCAGCTGGCAGCTCTGAGAGACTGTCAAACACTTCAGGGCATCTGTTGTGACACCTGGCCTTGCACTTACAGCACCTGAACACACCAGGCCCAGTGATTTGGTGATTTCCAAGAGAGGAAAGAATGAGAATGCTGAGGATCTGTAAAACCTACAGCTCTGTCTATCACCTCCATGTCCAGAAGGAGCCTGCTGAAAGGCTGACAACCCCTACTCCTTTACACTCCCTAATCCCAGGATTTGCCCAAGTACCTGCTTGGCTTGTTTCCAAGACTCTTCCCACTGCTTTATTGTGCCGTTGGCTTCATCCAGTTCTTGTCGTAGCCGTGCCAGCTCCGCAGCACCTGGACCTGACAGAAATGCAGGTGAGGTACTGGGCGAAAAACTCCCCGAAGCAAAGTGTTCCCATATGCTGCTGTTCATCCCATTTAAACCTGTTTCACAGGGAAATAGAGAGGGTTATGTCACAGGTGCTGGCAATTTCCCCATTTCCTCCCTAACCCTGCGAAATCCAGGATTCGAAAATGTGTAACCAGGATAAAAAGTTCATCTTAAGACTCAGTTTCATCCCCATGACCCCAGAGTCCATCACAGAGGGACTATATAGGGAAATTTCACACCATTAGGCCTCATCTTTAGTGAAGCAGGGAGGACCCATGATACTGAGGGGAAGCAACTCTTGAATCAGGCTGTTTTTAGAAGCATCACTTTTACAGCAGAGCTGACTGTCAGCTTGAATCCCCCTTCTTTCAGGAGAATCCCTGACCTGCTTCTACCTCTCCACTTTTCCGTGCAGCACAGCCACCAGAGTTGGTTCACAGAGCCCAGGTGGTGCTTCCTCCTGCACTACACCCTAAGAAACTTCTGCTTTTGTCTCCTCAGCGTGGGGCTTAGAAAAGGAGCCTCACTTCCAAACAGTGACACAAAAATGCTCCAAGTCATTACTGTTTCCATACACAAGGAACAGAACTGGAAAATCCTGTTTATAAACAAGTAGAGACAATAGTATCTGTATCTGCTTCATCCTCTGCAGAGTTCTAGCACTGAGCTAGTGAACAGCATCAGAGAAGACTAATTAGCCATTTCCCTACTTTAGCGTGTTCAAATAAATTCTCTTTTCAGGAAGAAATTCAAGGCTTAGGAGACAAAGGAGTAGACTATCAGTTGTAGACAAAACTGGCTATTTTTCCACAGAGTCCAATGTTTGTACTCTTTCAAGAACAAAACCACTTTCACTTAAAATAGGTACCCACACTTTGCATTCAGGGGAAAACTAGTAGGAAAAGGTAATACCGAGACAGAGTGTGGACTCCTACCCACACAGTTTGCTCCCGTTTCATGTGGGAGTCATCGCCATGCAGTGGTGCTCACCACTGGCTGGGAGCATTCCTAAATTGAGCTGCAATTGATAGTTCTGATCTCACAGCAGCTAAACTGTGCCTGCAAGTGAGCCCTGGAGTCAACAGCCTCTCACCGAGGTCTATCCCAGCACCACTGACTTCCCATTTAGCACCAGCCAAGACACAAATAGGTACAAAATATACAACTGAAAAATAGTAACGTGTCTTCACCAAGGGCTTAGGCACATTAACAACTCATTTAGCAGAGCAGTAAGGGATCTTTGCTGGCTGGGGCCACTTACCACAGATCCATTTCAGCTGCTCTGAAGGGTGCTCAGTTGAAAGCAAGAAGTTTTAATGGAATCCCAACTCACATTTTGTTTTTTAGACTTCAGTTTTCTTGAATGCGAATCCAGCATTAAGCAGGATGCTGGCAAGCCACAAATTCTGCCACAGTGCTGACCAAGCTGATCTTGTAATTTATTTTAACTCCCTCTTTCCACCTGCTGTTCTCATTTCACATTGGAAGTATCAAGCCCCTTTGGGCAGGAACGCCTTCTCTGCACATTTTGCACCTAGCACAGTGGAAACCAGCCCAGAACTAGGTATTTTTAACTCAATTTCAATACAAGTAAGTGATAACTACACACTTGATATGTTATGTGCATTCACAAAGTTACATGGAACGGATGACTGCCAACTGCTAGGAAACTATTTAAATATCTTCTCAAAACCCCAGCAAAGGATTTGTTGTATTTATGGAAAATATCTTTTATAAATAAATTACTTAAATGCATTTGTGAATTTCCTGCAATTTTTTGCTTTTTACTTGTATAAATACAGTCAAGATAAATATAACTAATTTCTTCTGAAACAGCAATTTTTCCTTTCCTTACAAAAACTGGGACGAACAGCCAGCCTCAACCTAATTAAGAGCAGAGATGGCCTCTGATGTCTCTTATTACAGTAACTGTAAAAGCTGTTAAAGCCAAACAAGCAGCAATGGCAAGCATGGAAGCATGGGCTTGAGCTGTGCAAACAATGGATGCAGTTACACAGATAAGTGCATGCAGAAATAGTTTACACAAGCATGTAATCAGTTTATTAGGTTAAGCTGAATATTAAAGATTAAAGTGTATCTCAGATTTTCAGAGGCATTTATGTCTAGCATCAATAGAGAGAATTAATATTTACTGTTACTAACAGAAATGAGCAGAACTGGTGTCGCTGTAGCCTGGAGGCCAAACAGTTTTATTTCTCAAAGTAATCTTGTGTCTTGATAATAAAATAGATTTGTCCGCTAAATTCCCTGTTCATCCTGATACAGCTGAAGCTCCAAAGCAATTTCTCTCCTTCAGTCCCTCATGCAGGAGAGAGACGCTCAAGGAGGGAAAGGAGCAAAGGGGACAAAACTGGAACACTGACTTTTTGCAAAGTCCACACTACAAAATTGGTGCAGTGTCAAACAGGAGAAAAAGTTCCAATGGCCCAGGCCTGCTCTAGAACTTCCCAGAAGCCAATCTGACCCACAAGCAGTCCCAAGGGCAAACTGCAATCCCTACCTAAACTAAGCCAAGATGAGGACCCAGCTCTGAGTTTTATATGAAGCCTCGGCAAAGCACTGCTGGCTGGAAAAGGCAGAGCTCTTTTCCCTGAAAGGCATCATCAGAGAAAGGCAATTAACCTGTCTGCCCCTCTTTCCCAGCCTAGAAACAAGGGAAGTAGATGGAATTGCTCCCTTGTTCATGAGGTGTTAGCTGACTTTTGGTAAAGCAGCTTCTAGTCCCGCTGCTGTTCTCATGGGAAGAAGAGATACATGGCAGCAGTGAAACAACACACTGAAATTAAAGCTAACTTAAAAGAAAATACTTACATGGCACAGACAGGCATGTACATGGGACACACACACTGTGCATTTACCTAATGATCCATGAGAAGCTGATGTCCCCAGGAACGTGTTTTCTGACTGGCTTAAGTGTCCCTGGGGCTGATGGAGGAAATGCGATGAGAGGCTGACCGGTGGAGAAGGAGAGGCGGAGTGAAAGGAGGCAGAGCTTCCAAGGGACCCGGGGATATTTACAGGAGCAGAACTTTGCAGCAAACTCCCACCTGGACAAAGAACACACAGAGAGGATGGCTATGTATGACCATGAGGCGTGGGCACAGGCAGGAGTTCAGAGCAGGAGGTGTTAGGTTCCCTTTCTCCTCCCTGAGCCCCTCGGGATTCCCTCCACTTCTCCTGAGGTTTCATTCCCCTCTCAGCCTTTACGGGGAGCACTGAAGATGCCACCCCATGACCCACATAAAGACTCTCCACACTTCAATGAATTACTCTTTCAGTGGGCAAAGGAAGAAAAGGTGAGCAGAGCTCAGTCCCTGTCAGCCTAGAGAAGATGAATTTGGTATCTGGTGAAATACTTTGTCATGAAAAATTCACATCTACATGTGCCTCTGCCTTTAATACTTCCAAACAACCTGAGAAGACTATCATGCTGGGTGAGCTCATGATCTCAACCATTAAAAACCAGTGACTAGCTGTAGTTACACATACCTGAGTGCCTGGATCTATCAGTAATAAAAAACCCCAAACAAAAGCCTAAGCACAAAAGACATCAACTTCCCTTACACCAGAGGTTGTCCTGCCTGCCACTCACAGATTTAGGGAGATCTCATCCCTGCTCTCTCCTCGTCTGTGTCCCTCCTTAGAAGGTCACCAGGTAACACCTAGGCCTGATGTGAAGAGAGGGAGAAGGGGAGGATCCCTGAGGCACTGCAGGTGGGGAGCAGCAGCAGCAGGGCTGGCAGCAGACAGGGACAGTAAACCTCCAATCTTTGGCAGGGAAGTGGAAGTGATATTCTTTCCACAGGTCCCTTTCTACCTCAATACAGCTCCAGGCAGCGCAGTTCCCTTGGAAACCTTCAGACAACCAGAGTCAGCTCCTGTTCAAACACCTGCTTTACACAGCAAGGGTAGCCAGAAACTACAACCACTTCCAAAAAAGTTACGAGACGTTTCTTTTTTCCCTGGACACCCATCAGAGGCAGGTGGAAGAGGCCTTAGCCTACCTCCATGTATCAAAATGAGACAGACATTACAGGAACCAAATCAGCAGACCATGATGACACTCTGACAGATGGATGGCATTACTAGGTCAGTGAGTTTCCTCTTACAGTTAGGGAGAGTTTTCTGCTTAGGATGCAAATTGTTATACTTTGGCTTGATTTGAAATGCATCAGATGCCTTCCAGAGTCTACTTACACACTCAAAAAAACAAACAAACAAAAAACAAAAAAAAAAACCAAAAAAAAAAGAAGAAAAAAAAAGAAAAAAAAAGAGAAAAAAAGGAAAAAAAATCAGGCAAGTCCCATTCAGTCTCAAGAAACATCCCCAAGACACCTGGGCAACAACTCAGCTCTGCTAGTCAGTAAGGGCAAGCTCTCACTTCAAAGATGCTCAGGGGTTGCCAGAGTTTGTTGTAATTGCTGTTTTAACCAATGTTATTTTGGGACTGGTTTTAGAGCTTGGTTGGGCTGGCTCCACTGAGGTGACTGGGCAACACTGCTTGGCAGAAGATAAAGAAAGCTCTGTTGCTTTCATGTACCTATCATGATGCCACTCGTGTGGGGCACTGTGCTGCTGTCAAATGTCTTCTCCAGGGCAGCCACTCCGAATTCATTCAGGTCCAGGTCATCCAAGGCAGACTCTGCCAGACACAGAGGTACCAATTATGTTATAAAGGACCAACAACTTCAAGAGATAGGATGGCCCAAAGAGCCTACATGCAGAGGAGCCTGTGCTCTCTACCTCTCAGGGCCCTACTCTCCATCCTGTTCTCGGATGGTTTGGCAGAAGTGTCATGGGCAGCTTTTCAGTTCAGGTTCTTTAACCTGACCTGTTTCTTTTTGTCTCAAAGTATTCCCAAATGGTATATGAAAACAAAAATCTGATGAATTAACAGCAGATCCCATAAGTCTTCCCCAAACTGCTCTTTTAAGTCTGTCCCTTATATACAGGAACACTGGCTTATGGCATGTCTGGGTCTGGTTTGTGCTTTGTCCCTGCTTTCCTGAAGAGCCACTTGGAAAAGAAATACCAGGAGAAGGGAACACTTGAAAAACATCTCTGAGGTTCACATATGGGGTAAAATAAAGCTTATTAATGCCTGAAGCTGTTATATCTATTTGAACATGCCTCATCACTAATGATGATCAATATAATTCCATCCCACACATGCCCACTCATTTCTATTATTATTTTTAACAAATTAGTGAGATCACCTCAGAAACGTTATATTTAATTAAAAAAAGGAAAAAAAGAAAAAAAAGGAAGAAGAAAAACAGGTGACCAAAAAGCCTGTGCCTATCTAAGAGTGACTCCACTCTCTGGACTCTCCTGTTTTCCTTTCTCTTGCAGCCTCTGTCCTACACTCTGCAAAGGGCAAAGTCCTTACCATCTACCTGGTGGTAGCTCTGGCTATAAAATTGTCATTTAGAACTAAGGGGTTGTAACTGTGGAAAATGCCCCTGTGATTTCCTGCCTAGTCCAAGACCTCTTTGTCACTTTGACAAAGCTAAAACTAAGGCCCTTTTACACCATGTGACATTCTGAGTGAGTGGCTCAGAGGCCTTCAGTTGGTCCTGGGGGTGAATTTCATCCAAAATGACCTGCAGGAAACATCAGATGTGTCACAGTCACAGAACAAGCTTCAAGAATCTGCCAGCACTGACAGACACGGAAAACTGGAGGTCACTGGAACACCCATGTTATTCCACGTCTCATACGTGGCGATCCATGGCTGAGGAAGCCCTACTTTCATAAGTGAAAAAGGCAAAGTTACCTATGACAGACTCAACGGTGTCACTGGTTGGGTAGAAGGGAAGGGCATTGGCATTCATGCCTGGAATGCTGCTGGTGCCGGCGGGGCTCGGGGGTGTTGCAGCCAGACTGGAGGTGATACTAGAGGAGATGCTGGATGTCAGTGGGCTCCCCACTGGGAGAATGCCCAGGATGTCCTGAAACAAGAGTGTGAAAAGGGAAAGAGGTAGGAAATGAAACATCTTTATAGAACAACCCCTTCAGAAACGTGCGGGAACGAGCCAAACGCCAGCAGCAAACCTGTTTCCTGCCTGCTTCCAACCTGACAGATGGCTACTGCTACCACTGGGCTGGGGGTGGGGAGAGATTAACAGCTTTTCTTTAATTTCTGTCGACTGTTCTCCATTCCATGTCCCCCCTCCCCCCCCAGTATTCTAAAAATCTTTCAGGCTGCCCCAGAATTAACTCCTGTGACCCACAGGTTGCATGCAATCACAGCCATGGGCCACACAATCACTCACTCAGACTTAGTTCAGCACACGACTTAGAACCTGATATTAAATTCCCTTTGCCAAATCCTTGAACTTAGATGACTCCAGAGATCCATTCCAGCTCAATTTTCTGTAATTTGAAGACTCTCTCCAGCACAGTCCAGCCCTATGAATCTACCCTGAATTCACTCAGGTCTAACTACTCACAAATAACACCTCCAGCAAATCATCCCATCTTCATAAAGTAATCCCTCCAGCTGAGCATCCCTAATGGTGTCTGGACTGTTATTTACTCCCTGCAGAGCTGTCTGGATCCACAGAATTTCTCTGTGGTGCTGGAAGCCCTGAGCTGGGTTCAGAGCCCTGCCAGCAGTTCTGTACCTGTTTGGGCTGTAACAAAGGTTGCTCCTGGCTCCTGTGTTCCAGGGAGTGGGACTTCATTTTTGCTTGCTGCAGTAAAGAAACAAAACACAAGATAAGCAGAAGGATTATTTAGCAAAATTAAAAATGGCTGGCTGCTGGCTTTGGAAAGACACATTCCACTCCTCTCTTGGGCTGCTCAAGGCACTGGAGAATTTTGAGAGAGGGAAAGCACAGCAAACTGAAAAGGAATTTGCTTTCTGTATACCACGACATCACCCCTAGAGTTATGCAAAGACTTGTCACAATGACATTTGCCTTTAATGCTGTTGTAAGACCCCTGCTAGCACAAAGCGCATCCTAAGAACCAAGATCAAAACCGAATTATTTTGCCTTGCTATCACTAACTCATCAACCCTACCAGCATCTAACACCCAGAAAGTGCCAGAAATGGTGGGAGGCACACTGCGTTGTTAAATTATGCAAATATTTTTCAGTTTGGGGAAAATAGAAGTATGTAGATTATGCTTTCCCTCAAACTTTTCCAGCTCCCAGCTAGGATTGCAAAGTAAAACACAGTGATAACTAACCAATTTTCAAAGCAACATCATCAAAACTTTTTTTATAAAAAAATCTTCCCCTCATCCATTAACATAAGAGCTCAAAGGTAGAAAACATAAGTGAGGCCAAGGCTGTCTGGAATTGCAAAACTGCATGAATGCCAATACACATTTAGAATCCCACTATCCAGGCAAAAAATTCACCTTTAGGTCCTTCCAGCATTATATCCTTAATGGATATCAACTCTCTTGCCTTGCAACATCAGTCAGCTCTGCTGGGATTCAGCTGGGAAGTGGCTTCAGGAGCCTGTCAGTGTGTAACAGTCTGTCTGCAGGCCTTGCTCCCTTCCTCCCGTGCTGTGACATGGCACAGGGACATCAATCCACCTCTCTGGGCACAGAGAGGCAGCAAAAAAGTGCTGCGAGTCAGCCCTGCTTGTTTACTCCATCTCCAACCCCTCCAGTGTGAAACACAGATATATTCCAGCCATAAAGCATGCTCGATTTTTATCCCAAATCCAGGCAGGCACCATCTCTGCAGGAGACTGAGGCACGATGGGCAACAGCAGCACACGAGGCACCACCCTGAGCTGAAGTGATACCCCTTGACTTCTAGGCCTGAACAGTCTCATGACAAAGATAAATGAATGCTGGAGAGGGGTGACGTAACCAGACAGGCAAAAGAGCAGCGAAAGAATTCGTCCCTTAGTTTTACTTCATTAAATCATTTTCTCTGCTCAGCTCCATGCCCATGGGCAGATGGAGAGGTCAAAGCCTGGCAGACAGGCACTTGGGAGATGGACACAAAGATTCTTCTGCAGTGGGGACCGTTCTCTCACACTTCCCTGAACAACATGTTCACAACACAGGAGCCCATGGCGGGCTCGTTCCCCTTGGTGTGCGAGAGCTGTGTCCTGTGAGTGCCTGTGTGCGTGTCTGATAACGCTCCTGCTGCATTATCCAGCACAGCCCTGCCCCGTTTGACACTCATCTGAACACAGAATGTGCTATCTCAGACGTCAGCAGCTGAGGGGAGGGCACACGCAGCCGTGCCCCCACTGAGAGGCTTCCTGCCAACATGGGGAACTGGCTCTGCTGCAGTTAAGTCTTACTGGAAGTGCTTTTTTTTCTTTAAGGAGGAGAAAAGTGAACATATTTCCAAGTTAGCCCCAATTCCCACTGCCTGGAATTCACAAAACACAAGGAAAAACAGGGCATACTAAATGTCACCACTAAGCCAGTCTCCTTTAGCTCTGAATAACATTAGAAAGGGCACACATCGAGACAGACTTTCAAAGGACAGGCTGAAATTCTCCAGCTCGCTCTGCTGCAGTCAGGGAAGAGAACAAGGGACATAAATCATGAGTGAAACTAAATGTTTTCTGACCAGCATGGAACAAACCTACTGTGCTGTGTGTCAAGACTTGGGAGCACCTCCTGGTCGTGGCATTCAAGTCCTTCCAGTGCAGCCAGCATTTTTCCAGCTTGCTAAATCTTTTGGGACTTGGGAGAAGTATTTTTAGCTTTAACTGCTGGCTCAGCCTTACCACAAACTATGTGGAATCTATTAAGACAGAAGGTGCATTTTTCGTTCTAATAAGTTAGAAACTATTTGTACCAATTCTACAAAAATGACAAGCCCATTGCAGAGCTGAGCCAGAGTGCCTCCTCTGACGTTTTCACACAGGAGTTGACAAAGTTAAATGCCTCATTATTGGTCTAATTTACAGGGTATTTGAGAATCTCTGGTGCCCACTGCAGCCAAAGGGAATTACAGAAGAATTTTAAAAGTAAGTAATTATAGATTAAAGTAAAATTAAATAAGGACACTTATGAGACACCTAATTTTGTCCGTAGGAGCCTAGCATAAGGCAACTGTGATTACTTCTGTCTATACCTTAATAGCTATTTATTCCTATTTAACACAGGTTTTGCTTAATTAAAGGCACATAATTAAGCAGCTACGTGAATACAGTATCTCTGTAGCACAGATCTGACTTCAGATACAAATGCTCATCATCTGGCCCTCCTTTTAGAAGTCCTATTCATGCTCCATCCCCTTTCTCCTTGGCTTAGGCTTGCTGCCCATTTTCTCCAAGGCAGGGCCTCCCTGGCACCCTGCCTCTGCTGGCAGCAGACAGGGGTTCTCTCAGTCCTTCAGCTCTGGGTTCACTCCTCCTTTGCAGCAGAGGCCACATAAAATGAGGACATGTTTTTCCTTTTGTTTCTAAACAACTGTTACAAGCTGCTGTGCCTGCAAGAAGTGCCAGGATCACAGCATGCTCTGCTCTTTACCCCCAAAGACGTGTTGCATCAATTTGCAGTTTCCTAAGGCACATCCCCCTTAAGCCAGACAAAGGGAGCATTGATAAGAGAGCACACATGCATATAGCTTAATCTGGATTTGTCACTGCATCATTTTAATTAGACTAAACAGTGCTCAAGACTGGCCCTACTGCAAAGCTTGGCCATATTTTCCCAAAGCCATAAAAATAAATAAAACAAAACCCATGGAGTCTGCTTCTAAATTCAACTACTTTATGCAAGACCTTGTCTGGACAGGATATTTTCCACAGCTTTCTCACAGCAGTACAGGCTCATTAAGACTGACTTATTTAATGTCACAGACCAGAGTTAAAACATGGTCAGGCTGAAAGCAGCACTTCTTGTCCTCTCTTGTCTCAGGCAACAAAGACCTGGTGTTCTCATCCCTTTTTATACTCTCGTCCAACAGAACTTGTAGGAGATATTTTTGCAGGCACCTCCTCATACAAGTAGCTATTTCCCCTCCCCCTAAATCCAGATACAATTACAAACCCAGTGAGAAATAAAAACTGAAATAAAAACCCAAGCTCTGGGTTGGGGTCAGGTTGGAAGGGATGGTGCAGAGAAACTATTAATTGTAACATCAAGAAAGGAAATTCACAGTAAGAAGCTGACTGTGGAAAAGCTCATGTGTGGCAAAAGAGCTGGAAGAGACTGTTCCAGGCCTAGGGAGCAGCATGAATAAGGCATGACACCAGGAAGAAGACTGAGGAAGCAGCAAGGCAGGGCTGGGATATCCAAGAGGGATAAGAGGGAATGTCATTAGGAGATGTGGGTTGGGTAACATTCAGAGGGTTCTTCAAATAAGAATGAGGAATTCTAATTTAATACAGAAGCCACAGGAGAGAGTCAAGGATCAGAATGATACAACCACAGAAGCAAGAGACAACTAACAAGACATTTTTAATACACCAGAGTAATGGTGAACAGAGGACAAACCAAGTCATGGAGAGCAAGGTAAGAGTTTGGAGAGGGAAGACAGAAGGAAGGATGAGCTTCCATGAGACAATACAGCAAAAGACACAGCAACTCTTGGCAAGGACCTAGACACGGAAAAAGAAAGAGCAAGAAGTGATGTGGGAAGCTACCCAGGGTCAACACAAGACAGAAGTTGTGAGGGGTTAGGAAAACAAGCAACAGCTTGACTTCTACAAACTAGGTGTGTGATGGCAGCAAAGGAGACAAGAGCAGATGTGAGATGAAAGAGCCTCGAAGGGATGCTGAAAGCAACAGCAGAGATCCAGAAGCTCATGAGAACAGTGCTTTCCCACTTTTGTTCCATCAGAAAAAAAACCCATTCAATCTAGACTGGGCAATCTCTCATTCTTCCTCACCCCCGCAACTCTTCCAGCCAATATTCCCCACTAACCTGGCATTTGAAACTCTTCAAATACTCGGCCCCCACCTGATCTTCTCGCTCAAACCCCGGTGCTTTCTTGTAGCTGCCGGCTGCTGTGACTGAGTCTGGAGGAAAACCAATGGTCTCCAAGCTGTGGGGCTTCCCAATGGCACCGGGAGGAGACCCACATATATTAGATGGGCTTCCAAGACTGCTGTTCCTACAAAGAATCTAACAGAGGGAACAAGTGTCAGGAAAGTACAGCCAGACAGCAGGAACCACTCAAAGAGAGGCATCCATGGAAGTGCTCAATCACGACACTGTTTGTAGATTGATTACACTGACAGCCAACACAACCATACAAGCTTCCAGTAAACATTCATTAAAAAAACAGGAAAAAGCTCCACTGGATTTATACAGTCCCACAATTACGGTTTTGTTGTTGTTACTTTGGAGTGCAGTCTTGTAAAAATCTAACCTACAGCTCTAGTGACATTTATTCTTTCTGAGGCCTCAGAGGTGACTGATCAGGTTCCCAACATGACCATAATTCTCTTCTCTTTCCTTAGGCTACAGTGGGTCCTGTCTGACTCTGGGTAGTGGTGTGGAACCTGGAAAGGTGCTGTGGCAGTCACAACAATCAGGCATATCTGAGCTATATGTAAACTGTATTTTTTGCTTTCCAGTCGGAAATCTCCAAGTTTTAATGCAGACACAAGTCAGGTATCAACAGCTGTATTAAAAAAACCCAATGATTTCCAACACTTCCATTCTTTGGACTAATACCAGGGATCACAATCACATGCAACAAGGCTAGTTTTGCACTGTAGATGAAGCCACAGACAGCAGCAAAGGAATTTGAGTTTTAGAGAATGCGTCCACCTGGATGAACGCAAATATCCCATTTCTCTGGGACAAGAAATTATTTGCCTCCACTGGCAAGCAAGACTGTGCTTCAGACATCACAGATTCAAACGTGGCACAGTCTGGGCTGGCATTAGGAAAAAAAAAAAAGGAGCAGCCTGCAATGTTTTGATTTTATTTTTATACAGACATTCTGCTGTCCACGCTTCCCTACAGTCGCAAAGATAACTACTCACTGTGGTGGAGGTGGGGCTAGTTGGCAGAGTTCCTGATTTATTCCACACCTACAGTACAAATACAAAACAGAACAGGCCACGTGAGGCTGGCTGCTACAGGGACCTTTTTCTCTGATTAATTCATCATGTAAAATGATCACCAGCAAAGCCATATTTGTTTGCAAGCTACATGCAGATGCCCTGTGGAGTGATGAAGTCATAGACAGACATGTGTTGCCATTTGGCACATATCCAAGGATTAGGAAAGACTGTTTAAAAGACTAAGAGCTTGAGATAGACAAGACCTAAACAGTCTAAAAGTAGGAGATATCTTCAACTGCCCTGCAGTTTTCAGAAAATTTAAATGATACCTTCACAAGATGGAGGAGTTTTGGTTTTTACTGCTTTCCACAGTGTTATGTAGTATGAGACAATATTATGTCCAGACTTTTCAAGATCTGTTTGGAATTCTACCTGCAATCTAATTCAGGACAACTATGAACTGTTAGGTTGGCTCAAACACAGCTCTTTTCAACGAGAGGGAATAAAATAAACCAGAGGTCTTGGATGAGTTCATCTCATTCTGACCAGTTTCAAATGAGTTAAACTCATGTGTTTGTACCTTCTCAAAATCTCAGCCAACCATTTGAAAAGGTTACACACCTCATCAAGTGCAGTGCAAACAGGAAAGACTTAACAAACAACAAAAAAAAAACCTAAGTAAAAATGTAGTCTAGCATTCCATGGGTTTCTAATCTGACGCTGAGTATCTGTTCAGCACTTAGACATCTCCATTCTTGCATGGACAACTAACTACCAGCAGTCTGGGGCATTACTGAAATATATCCCAGAGTTTAGCTATCTCCAGAAGTACAAGAGGGAGGGGACTAAGGATATCCTATAATGCAACACACAATATGCACAGGCTAAGGCTCTGAGATTACATATGTAAACAAATTCAATTGTAGTTATGTACTTTAGAGGTTGTTGGCTCATAGCCTTTAATTACAGGTCTTGGAAGCTAAGCCCAATATGTACCTCCAGACAGGAAGGAGTTGGACTTCATGTGCGGATGCATTCCACTTTCCTGAAAGTACATCAACAAACTCTGCACAGAAAGGAAGGCCTGGAATTTTTATAGGTGAGAGGACAATGCTAAAGCCACTGAATGTATGTTCCAAAAAAACAGATCCCTCTAAAAAAGCGTGGAGCTGAGAACTAAAAGAAAAATTTCATATCCCCTGGGCTTTTGGAAACTTTTCTTGGGAGAAAGAACAGTGACTCAGAGAAACACAGATTTGCACAATATGGACACGGCTTCTCCATGGGGCTACATACATTGCTAAGGTCTGGGGCATGTGGACTGGAAGGGCTGACTGGAACAGAGTCCCCAGCTGCTGAGGGCATGTACATCACTGGTGCTGTCTGGGTGGGGCTGGACACGGCCGAGGATTGCTGTAAATCTTCACTGAGCGCGGGCTCTGCGGGAGACAAAGCACAGGGAACACCACTCAAAGCTGGGCAATCGCCATGGAGCACGAGACATTTAGGAACAAGAATACCCAGATACTCCTGAGAGAAGAAATACTCCAAAAGCACCTACTTATAAGTATAGAAGTAAGGAGAAACCTTATTTGGCTTATTTGCTTATCTAATACTCCACACGTTTTTACTGTCATCACATACAGACTGTGCTGCTCTTTAGCTCATTAATGCTGTTCCAAAATTATCTTCCCTGGATGAATTGTGTGTTATTCATTCAGCTCTCTTGAACTAAGCAGAGTTTCCCTCTTTGCTTGGCACAAAGTTGACGGGTGCATTATAATTAGCTGAGGGAGTTGAAGTTTCCATCTGTGCTCAGTACAAACCCTTACAAAAAAAAAGTGGCACTGGTTTGGAAGTTAGAGATGCTGTAGATCTGTAGGATTTACATTTAACACTCAGCATCTTTACAAATACTATAGAACTGCCACTACATCTATATTTCAGCATCCTCAAAATGCTGGTTTCTTGCTATTAATCAGTAAAACTCAGGTTAAGAGCAGATATAATAAATGGACTCTTGTTATTTTAATTGCATTAGGCCCTCAGTGTTCACCTTGCTAAGGAAGGACTAAAAGATACAAATCCATAAGACAGCAGAAGAAATAACCAAGTTGGAATGACCTAAGTGCCACGGAATGTTACTCTAAGTAATATAATATCAAGTGTAACAATCTTACTAGGAAAAAGGCATCCCTAAACAAAAATACTATGTTATACCCAAGGAAGTTTGCTAAACACTGTTCCTTTATCATTTCCTAAAGCTTGCTGGATCCCACTGTGTAGTTGCCCTGCTGTGTTTTGGGCCATTACAGCCCACAGCTCCAGCTATAATTACTGCTTGTCAACAAGGCTTCCTATAACAGGAACTTCATAACATGTAAGGAATTTACTCTCCCCATTCCTCATCAAAGGCAGCAATTACTAATTCCCTCATTTACAAAGGATAATCAAATAACAAAGAGATTTTCTCAAGGCCATGTAGTGAGTCAGTATCAGAACAAATCTAGTGAGTAACCTGCTCTAATTGTTGCAAATTCAGCAGTGAGACTGCAAAGCAGCAACTGAGGAGCCCTAGGACAGGAACTAACCATTATTTATGAATGTTAGGACCACCTGCATGTAGAACTTCCACAACCAAAACTGTATCACTAGTATATAGTTGATTAAAGTGAGGATTGAAATAATGCCCTATAAGTCAGGGAGCTATTGAGAAAAGAGGATTTGAGATAAAGCAGTAAAAAAAAAGCTGCATATTTTTCTTCTCCAACCTGACTTAAAGACTTAAACTCTAAGTGAAACTTCATAAAGAGTAAAATAGCATATTTTTTAATGTATCAATAAATTATCTATACTCAGCAATTTTATCTTCAGCTTTTTAAGATAAAACACTTGGCAATTTAGCTAGATACAGCTCATCCCTGTACAGAAGAGAAGCAGCTTTCTGCACTTCCATCCTCCTGAACTGACACCCAGAGAACTGAGCAGCTGAGAGGGAACAGAGGGAGATCCTTCAAGAGACAGTGCAGTGAGAGCTAAAGGCTGAGTCCTACAGACCACCTACTGCCTCCAGCTCTGCCAACACCTCCCACACCAGCGCAGTTTTATAGAAATCAAAGTTAACCCTTCACAGAACCTCCAGTTTTGCAGCTCTACATTTAAACTCTCTTGGTCAGAAGCTTTCCATAGCTCAAACATCCAGGAAAGATGAGAGAAGTAGTGCACGTACGTTCTACGTGTGCAAAGGCACAGAAGGGTCCTCGGGGACAGCTGCCAGACTGCTGCATATCATTGCATTTGGTGGATTTGTAGATCTAAGGGTGGGAAAGAAAAACAGAACAAAAAAAAAAACACCAAACAGAAATGAACAGAAAGTAACAGTGACCACCAGGTACAGAAGTACTATGAAGAAACTCGACAGCAAGGTAGGGACACAGATAAGAAGTGCAAAGGCCAGCAGAGTTCAAGGTGACCATTTCAGTGCTTTGCTTCAAAGAAAGGAAAACCCACTACAGTTCTGGAAACACCAAAATATGCCCATGACAGCTAGAGCTCACCCAGAGACCAACCCACCACACACCAGCTCACCCAGAGGTCACCATCTGCCATGAAGTCTCTCAGTCTCACTGGAAGCTCCATGGACATTACAAATGGCAAAAGGTAGGAAACAGCTGACAGATGACAGCACAGAAAGTTGCAGCCACATGTTTGCAAGGAAAATAACAAACCATTGACAAGGACTGTAGCAAATGGATTATTCCCTTTCCCCCCAGTTTGACAGGCGGTGACAATGGTTACTGTGCAGATACGGGCCCCACAAAGCTTTTCAACACTGTAACATGAAGCAGACTACGAAAAGGTCTTAATTACACTTTCTGTAAGGATATTGGAATGCTCTGGGCATGCTCACAGCTAAGAGCTCGGTGGTGTTTAGTGCTATCAACACGAACCACAAACTCTTAGTCAAGGAAACAGATGCTCTTTGCTCACATGCAGACCCACACTGTGCTTTCCAAAGGGCCCCCATATGTGAGACTGCTCCTACATTTGTGTTTTCCCCCACTTTTCTTACCTCCTCCCATACAGTCTATTCTGTCAAGCAGCTGATTTACAGCTTACTCCCAACACGCAGCTTCTCTGTATCCCAGGACCACACTACAAGCATCCCACACCCTCTCCCACCCGGCACAGTAATTTACTTTGTAAGACTGGAATGCTTTTGCTTTTCTAAGTGGAGTGAGGAGGTTACCGTACCTCTGGATGGAACTGCTGTTCTGTGCGAGTGTGGCAGTACTGGCAGGAGTCTCCGTTTTCACACTTACTGGGATCTCCCCACTCGTCTCCGTGTTTCACACTGGGACATGGTGAAGATCTGTGGAAATAAGGTAGCAGGAGAATGCATCAGACTCACAGACGTGCTCTGAGCTTTGATTACTTTGAGCAGGTCGAGGGAGTTGATTCTCCCTCTCCGATCCACTCCTGGAGGACTGCATCCAGCTCTGGGTCCCCCAACACCAGAAGGATGTGGACCTGCTGGAACAAGTCCAGAGAGAGCCAAAAAGGTGCTCTGAGGGCCCCTCTGCTCTGGAACCAGGCTGGGGGTGCTGGGGGTGTTCAGCCTGGAGAAGAGAAGGCTCCAGGGAGAAGGCTTCCAGTGCCTAAAGGGGCTCCAGTAGAGCTGGAGGGGGACTTTAGACCCGGGCATGAAGTGCCAGGACAAGGGGGAATGGCTTTAAATGTAAAGAGAATAGGTTTAGACTAAATACAAGGGAGAAATTCTTCTCTGTGAGGGTGGCGAGGCCCTGGAACAGGTTGCCCAGAGAAGCTGTGGCTGCTCCATCCCCAGAACTGTTCAAAGCCAGGCTGGATGGGAGCAACCTGGGATAGTGGAACGTGTCCCTGCCCATGGCAGGGGGTGGAACAAGATGAGCTTTAAGGTCCCTTCCAACCCAAACCATTCCATGATTTTACAGTTCCTCAGTCAGGGGCAGGTTTGGCTGCCCACCCTCAGCTGTACAACCTGCTTGGCTGCTGCCTTCCCAGCCCCCACCCAGCTGCTATTGCATCTTCTCCCCCTTCTTCCAATTTCCCTATGAAAAAAACATGGCTTAATTCTCCATTTGAAACGAAATACAACTTGAACCAGCATAACAATATTAGCAGCTGATGTGATTAGTGTCAGAGACGCTGGGTCTGGTTTCTGTTTTGGAACTGCACCTTCATAGAAAGCTAAGAAGTTAATTGGCTAATCCTAAAACACATAATACCCTTACAGCAGTATGTTTCCAGGTTTATAGTGTGGCCATGTGGAAAAGAGGCTGAGTCAGGTCACTGGGGAAAAGGCAAGTCCGTTTTCTTTCTCCCAGCCAGGAACAGTTCCTTTTCCCAGATCTGAATTTTTGTGTGACCTACTTCCACTGCTCTTTATGCTCTTAACCATTCCCTCAAACAACAGCAGAGGGAAGCAGATAGCAGCACCAGCACAGCCACATCAGCTGGGGTGGGAAATACACAGGAATCAGTGGAGAGCAGCAGAGAAGCTTTCACCTCTTCCTTCCTGAAGGGCCCAGGGAGGGGCAAAAAGCACATAGCTGCTGCCTGAAGACTGCCCTAGTGGTTCTATTTCTCCTTAAAGTGTTGAGATTAACATTCCTTTGACTGCTGTCTGTTTAGTTTTTTTAAATACGGAATTTCAGTGCCAATTCAAAAATTTCTGTGAATGTTGGGGGTGGGGAAGAGAAGCGAGAACATCCCTGGTATTTTCTCTCCTGGCTTTCTGTTCTGCTCCTATGTTTTTCAAAAAGGAACTAAGGAAAAGCCCCACTGAGACCACAACAAAAGCTCTGTTGTGTTGGAGGAAATGAGGGCCTATAATTTGGATGAAATGCGTTCAGGGAGACACAGCACGCTGAAAAATCCAGCGACAGCTGAGTGACAGAACACCCTGGTGCCTCAAAAGCAGAGCCTTTAGCAGCTGGTTAGGAATGCATGCCCAGCTACAGCCCCTCCTCATGATCCCCATCACCAGGCATACACAACAAGCAGCCTGATGATTCTGAATCCTTTACCATGAAAACACTGTTGTGTGAGTTTGTTTCTAGATGGGGATTAAAACTTTCTTTTGTTTTCTCTTCCCTGCACTGCTTTCTAAAGCAGAGGTTTATGTGGTAAGGGAAAGCCAGACACAGATCCTCTTTGCTATAAAATCAGAGTTGTAACATGATTTAACAATTCATTTATTAGAGTACCTGCTACTATACACAGGAAAACTCCTTGTTTAGTTTGTTATGTTTCTTCTAGGAAGAAATAACAGTCCATCACACCTCTCAGTACATGGCTTGGAAATACATTAAAAACAACTATCTAGGGGTCAAAATCCTGCCTCCTGCACCACAGATTTCCAATACACTGCACCACTCAGCTGGGAAGTACATTATCCAGGACCACAGTACCTGTATTTGTGTTTTCTTGGACTTCTTCTTCTGTCTTTGCTATTGTGGTAGTAGGGACAGGCATAACCCTGGCGACAGAGCCGAGGGGGTTTCTTACACTGCTCTGTCTTGTAATTTCCCAACACATACGTCGTATCTGCAAAGAAACCCCAATGAGTCAAGAAAGATGATCACAATCCATATTTACTACAGAAAAGTTTTGGACAGGAGGAGGTACTCCACAGAGACCAAACTTTCCCAGCCCCACAGACCTGCAGTGACACTCACCTTGCCACCTTGGCTCCTCACTGAGTATTTTCTCTATCATGGCATGGCTGGCAGCGACCGCAGACTGACCCTCAATGCCTCCTTCAGATGTTGTCTGACCATTCTGTAAAGCCTCCATCGCCTGAAGCTCTCTTCAGGGACAGAGTTAAATGAACAAACAGACTGAGCAGAGGAAGAGTCAGATAAATGTGTATAAAAACTGACATACGGGAGCATTTGCTAAGTGGGTGCATTTCAAACATGCATGTTTTGTCAGAACATCTTTGGCTGAACAGTAACTGCAATAAAAATAAGTCTTCATTTCCTGGGAATTCCAGATGCACTATTTTGACCCCCTCCATCAGATTCCAAAGTGTGATCCCTTCCCCCGTTTTGAGAATCCTCCCTGGAGGTTTTTTACATTTGCCTTATTAGGAAGGGATATCTCGCCATCGCTTCACGTCAGGCTGAAGCAGTACTGTCCTTCAAGCACCTCGCTTTTCACTTGGGTACAGAAATTACCTTTTCCATCACCTCCTTTTTCATTTGGGTACACAAATCACCCATTTCCCAGGAGCCCCAAGCTCTACTAACCTGATGTCATACACGGGCGAGCGCAGGTCGTGGGGCCCATGAGCAAAGGCGCAGTGGACTCCGTTCTTGGTGCAGTTTCCCTTGGAGTCTGTCTCATGGATGCAGATTCCAGTTTTGTAGTAGCGCAAGTGATACCTCCTCTCTGTGTCTCCAGTAGTTCTATGCAAGAAGGGACACCTGAGGAAGGAAGGAGGGGAAGAACAGACTAGGTTTAGTCACACAGGGGAGGGATTCAACTACCAGAAGACACTTTGCTGTTACCATCTTAGTTAACTCTGCCCCTTCTCTTATGCTGCACCTTCCAACGCTCCAGAGAACCCCCAAACCTGTCACTACAAAGGATGTAAGAGTTTCCTTCCCTACAAGAAAACTGGATTATTAATCCAGCAGCACTTTATTATTCCAGACAAGTGGCTGCCAGGGATCTGGAAAAGAGCAAGGACACAGGACAAGGAAGGACAATTACAACGCTATCATTTTAACTTGTGTTTTGTTTCCCCTTTTAGGCAAAAGAACAATCTACATTGAGAAATAAAACAGAAATATAACAAGATGGAATGGGCAAAGTTCAGATATTGCAGCATCAAGCTGAAAATACAAATGAGCAAAGGTTCCTAGATGACAATGGCTTTCATTCACTGACTTTGAGCCAGGTATCAACCAGTGATCTAGAAGCCAAAGCCCACAAAGATCCCATTTCCAGTTCCTTCCAGATCTCTTCTAGCAAAGAAGAAAGTATTGAAACTGAAGCCTCAGGCCTGAGGGACTATTCCGTTCTCTTGTAGTCACAAAAACTTTACTTAATCAAGTTGGAAAAAAAAAAAAGTTTTGCCAATAAATAGCATTTTTGTATGTTTGTACTGGCACCACAAAAAGGAACTGAAATTCCATCTTTTTGCAGCATCTCTCCATAAAACACTCTCCATATCTGACCACAGTTTGGCTACACTATTTATCCCATATCTGTCACGTGGCTAAAATTATATTACTGGGTTAACCCCTTAATTACTGAGGTCTGCCACATGCACAGCAGAAATACTTGCAGTTTTGCCCCAGTCAAGCTTACTGCAGTCATGGGGGGAGAACACCCAAAAACTCCAAACTCTTCCTCATGTTGCCTTATTCTGGGTACCTCTTGGTTCTCTACTGGCTTCTTAAAAGTTCAGAAAGACAAAATAAACTGATATGAGTTAAAAAGCTGGGACAGATAACTCAGGAGGCAGACTGGAGGATAAAGTTCCTCCTCTTTCTTCAGTCTGGAAAAAAATAAGTTACCCTGCTAGTGAGCAAGAGCTGAGAGTCAGGGACATAGACAACACAGTGTTTCCGAACTCATTTGTCTCATTGAGCTGTTTTTCCCACCTCAGCTTTGCAGAAGATGTCTAGGCTTGCGAGGCCAGTGAGTTCCCAAGAGCTGAATTCCCATCTAAGCCACCCTCAGTATTGTCTCTGCAGCAGGCCCGGAGCACACAGGCTGCTATTCCAGATTTTACATCTGGTCTCATGTTACGTATGTGACAAAGCTGCTTTACTGCTGACTTGCCTCATCTCTACAAGAACCGGCTGGAATCATCACCTGGCCTGATCCCAAAAGCCTAATGCCTGAAAAGCAGGGTGCAGCCTTTACTCACTCATCTCCTTCCGGGCAGATTCCCGTGGTCTCGTCATACTTGGTGCAGTAAATGTCAGGGCTGTAGTTGAAGGTCCCGTCGCGGCGGCGGATGGACCTGCGCCGGCGCTGGTTGACAAAGTGCCAGTGGAAGCAGGTGTAGGGCCGGTGCTGAGTGCACTTGTGCTGCACGAAGAGCGGGCACTGCTCCGTGCGGAACTCCTTCAGGTACCTGCGGGAACCGGGACGTGAGCACCGGGACGCTGGGCAGGGCCAAGACCCAGGCACCCGCAGAGCCCCGAGCTCCATCCACCTAAGACATGTCTGCTGTCCTTCCCACACCCTCCCTGCTTCCCCTCCCAGGATGGAGGCTGGGAGCTGCTGGTGTTTGTAATGGCAAGATATCCATTACACACAGGAATGTAACAAGAGCTGAAATCACTTTCTGTGGGGATCGTTTTGAACAGGCTTTTCATGAGCATAGGAAACAGTCGGTGCGAAAATAGAACTCTTAAGTACCTTTCTATCCACTTCTAAATCTGTGACCTATCTGGCCAAAAAGCGGTTTCCTTCCTACATGTTCAGCTAAAAAAAAGAAACCAATAGAAAAAAACCCCATATAAAATACACTTCTTTGAGCCACATTTAAAGCTTCAAGTTACTGAGAAAGAAAGATTTTTTTAAAGACTCTTTCACACCTTGTCGTCCTGGTTTAGCTAGCTCTGCTTTGTCAGTACATGGTCAATTATGAAATAAAAATTAACCAATTTCTCTCTTGCAATCGTGTGAATTCAGGGCTCAGTCTTGAAAAGTGGGATAACTATCCTCAAACTCCCACATGTTTATGTTGCTTTAATTTTAGTATGTAATTCCCTGAAAGTACATGGCTTCTTTTATCCTGAGAACTAAAGAAGTCACAAGCTTTTATTTGTGACACTAATAACAGTCTCTAAACCCAGATTGTAGAGGATTACAAAATGGTTTAGATCAACATAATGATCTGACTGTGATCTGTGTGTAGGTGCTTACAAAATCCACGCTGCTGAAATCCACGGGCTGCCCTGTATTTGCAGGGAATATCCAAACAGCTCCAGGAGCTCAGACCCGAATCCCACCAGGTTTGGTCTCAACACATCCAGGAAAAAGGCAGAAAACACGGCGCATTCTGGTCTCTTACATTTAGAGGTCAGCATACGCAGCGAGGACCAAGATTTGTAGGTCAAAAAAAAAAAAACAGTATTCTGCTGGAAGCAACAGGGTGATATAACAGCAGATTCGGACTCATTTTAAACTGCGTATGTACTCCAAGGCAACAAAAAGGAGTGTAGGAATTTGTCTTGCATTCATTCCCATGTCAGACAGTCTTTATCTCCTGTTTCTAAATAAATGGAAAGATGTCTGATGCCCAAAGACGTATTTACAGATAGTATCACAGTGCTAGGCTCACTCTGAAAGCAACATCTGTAAATACAGCCTCCTTTCCTCTTTACCCTGTCTGAGGAGAAAGCCTCAGGAAAATGCACAGATTCAACCAAAGTGGTTTTATTTGTTTGCTGTGAAGAGAGAATATCAGTGGCAAGAGCTTTCCTACATTGGATTTTGCAAGCATGAAAGGATAAAAGCTCTTCCTCTTCTTCAGCCTCTAAATACGCGAGATTTGCAGGTTCCACTGCCTGGGAGCTGCGAACGCCCGGGGCTAGAAGCCTCCGCAGCCGGCTGTAAGCCCTTCTCTACCCCAGCCCATCTGTCCCCTGCAATCCAGAGTGGCTGGAACAGTATCTGCACTGGGGCCCAAGGCTTAACAGCAGAAAAACCAGAGCCAGCTGCAGAAATAGGTCTGCTTGGCACAGGTGAGTGCTAACAACATCACTTTGCTCCTTTTCCCAATTCCGGCTCCATCTGAATGTAGATCCCTACTTCAGCCACACCAGCCACACATCTGGAAACTGAAAGCTGTGGTAAATTCATCCATTCTTGAGAAGCTTTTTAAATTGTTGGACCAAGTAGTTGTAGAAAGTGGAATTCCACAGATTATTTTATTTTATCAGCGCACTAAGAAGACTTGGAACAAAAGCGACTGTAACAAGACTTTGGTTAGGAAGTGAATTAAGTAACCTTAAGCAGGATGGTGCTGTCCACAGCCGATACAATCCCCAACCAGTTGCTTCCACTCACACATCTCCACGTACACCTTCGAGACACGAGATTTGTGTTACTCCCATTTTACACATGGACAAACAGCAACACAGCTGGCTATGAGCCCCAGCTGCTATCACACTGCAATCGGAATCCCAGACAGAAACCAAGAGCATTTTAACTCCTCCATCCTCACCCAGTGCTGGGCTTAAGTTCAAGAACAGCATCCTGAACCTCCTCGGTGCTCTGGAAACTAAGGCGAGATACCAGGCTCACACAACCTGGGCATCGAGCCCAGCATTCCACACTTGCGATAGGCCCAAATGAAACACTTAAAAATCCTAGAATTTAACAACTCCACAATCAGCTGAGCTGAAGCTGCTTCCCTTTAGCAGGGAAGTTTAAAAATGTACACACTGACTAGGGATTTCGGTCTCTAGTGTCTCAATTGTTGCTGAAGAGTATTTGAAAATTAATTGCATTTCATGATTGGCTAAACTCCCTGGAGAAACATTTATTATAATGTAAACGAGCGATAATTACACGAGTAAATGGTTCACCTGAAAAGTGTTTAACACCTAACTTGCTTCATCAGAAAGTCGTGCTTTAATGCTCTCTATTAAATAAATGATGTCTCACTCTTAATTTCAAAGCAAGTCCTGCAAAGAGGTACCACTGAGCTCCACAGACATTAACTGTGCACAATCACCTCTGCAACAGACCCAACTGAGGGAAGGAGAGCTGTCACATTAACTCAGTCACTTCAAGCCTTTCAATCACTGCTTTGGGTTTTCCTTTCTTCCAAGCCACTACAACGTTTTAAATCACCCTCCTCCACAATAGCCTGAATGGTAAATTGCCTTACAGTCCTTTATTTTCTTGATCCATGGAGTGAGTTTTGGCTCCTCTGGGAGAACACGGACCACTCAACCAGCCACTTTGTATTAAAATATATAAGAGGCATCTGAATCACGTGTGTTTTGGGAACACAGAGAGGATACCGAGCCTGCACCACCACAATGTGATGTCTCACAAAGCAGAAAGCCATTAATATTTCAGGAGCCTCTTTGCAAAGGCTCTAAACAAAACACAGAGAACACTGTCATGACAGATTCTCCTGGTGTCATTGGTCTCTGTAATTTTTTTTTTCCAGAACAGCTGAAAAAAGGAATTTTGGAAGGACCCTTGAAGCTGAAAACATGTTGATAACTGGTACACATTTCACAGCATGTCAGCCAAATGCTGTGTCTGTACAGGAAGAGGAAATCCAGCAACGATAACTTGCATTTCTCAACTCCTCTCAGGAAACTCTATGGCCCTCACATGAGGGCTGAAGAATTATTACCCCTATTTCATACTGGAGCTACTTCCATATTTATTTTGTAAAAAAAGAATGTAAGTATATGCTGTATTTTCATACCCATGTAATTTTTAAGAAGTGGAAAGCACATAGCACTGTCTTCTGATAGAACATCAACATCAACAGCAACACCCAAATTCCTGGAGGAAATGTTATCATTTATGAGCCCTAGTAAACGAAGATGAATGCAATTCTAAACAAAAAGGACAAGACTGGCCAGAACAATGCAGATCAAAGTCCCCAAGCTGAGCTGAACTTGCTGTCAAACAGGATGGACGCTACTGGAAATGAAAGGTTTTTTCCCTAGGAAGAGAAGAAGAGAGGTTCTTGGAGTAGTTTTAGCAACTCCCAGAGACTAATAGGAGCAGCAAAGCATTAGAAAAACCTCAATGCTACTTTGCTGAAATTCCACATGCTCTGGGATGAGGGAAGGGGCAGTGATTATTCTGCAATAATTTACACTAGTGGAGAGCTGCTCCCTGTCTTTAATTGCCAGTAGCAGCTTGAGTCTCCAGGGCAGGGCAGCAAGCGTTTACCTCTGCAGCTTTGAACTGCAGGAGCTCCCCCTCTGCCCTGGAGGAATGGAGCAGGAACCTGCTCTGGGAGCTGCAGGGGAAAAGACGAGTGCAGTGGGGGAAGAAGAAAAAAATTCAAACCTAGAAAGAAGGAGGAAAAAAACCAAAGCAAGAACCCAAGAAGAAATTCTAACCTAGAAGTTTTATTTTTATCCTCCACAATTGCAGCCGTGTCCTGGTCCCCTCCTCACCTGCTGGTGCAGAGATCTCTCATTTTTCTGCAGCTTTCCTGGTTCACACTGGTGTGCTTGAGCAGCTCAGTACAAGGGGATTCCTGCATCCATCCTGCTTCCAGGGCTGCAGCTTCCTGTCAAACTTGACCCAAGTCACACATGCAGTGGAGTGAGCTCAGTTCAGGAAAACGTGCTGGTAACGCACAGCTGAGCTCCAGATTCCTCATAAAAGCCTTAACCCACAGCTCCCAGAAATCACTTGAAGATGCACACTGCTGCCAAGACTTGAAGATGCACACTGCTGCCAAGACAGTCTCTGCTTTGTAACAGAGGGATCAGGAAGACCGGGGAGAGAAACAATACCAAGGAGCAAGGAAATGAAAAGATTAAAACCAACTCCTCCAAACTCTTGTGGCTTCTGTGATGCAAAGCCAGGCTTTGCTTTGCTCCCAACATCTCTCGCACTGCTTGAAATCTTTACGTAGGTCTCAAGACAAGCTCCTCTCCTTTGCAGACCTTCTCACTCTTCCAGGTCAACCCCCTTTCTGCCAAAATTCCTCTGGGGCCCACAGAGAGGCTCACAAACAGGACCTGAACCTTCTGCAGCAGAATGACACCAGAGAGAAAACCATTAGATAATTGCCTGGCTAATCCAGACTAGGACACGGTCTGCAAATGTAGAGCAGTAGTGAGATCTAACACCACCACCATCTACATTCCACACACGGGTGGGGGTGTGTTTACACCCCTGAAACTGTGCTGTGGCACCTCGGGAAAGGCCTGTGCTGAGAGGTTGTAGCAGCACCGCTTGTCTGGCGTCACACCAGTGTAAACTAGGAGCAGCTTTTACACCAGGTCCTCAGGCAGGGCACGGCCACTGTCACTGGGGCTCCATCCCTGCAGCTGCTCCCGGGACACAACAAACCAATCCTGAGAAGGCAGCCCAGGCCTGGGTCGTTTCTGTAAAGTCCAGCCTGGTGTGGGCACTTCACTTTATTATTAGCATTAATATTAGAAATTACTAGTTCAGGGCTGTGTAGAGATTCACAGCCACCATCCAGAAGAGCACACCCCAGGGCAAATCTAACAAGAAATCTACAAATCGATTTTTAGGTTGTGTGTTTTGTCTTGGGTTTTGGTTTGGTGGGGTTTTTTCTGTTTCGTTCTGTTTTTCTCTTCAAACTAAGTCTTACATTCCTGATAAGATTTCAGATATCAGGGAGAAAATGCTCTTCTGCCATTACCATTTATTTTAGTTGTGTCTGCCTTCTCTCAAAGTATCACACTGGCAAAAATGCCATTTCACAAAAGTACATGGGAATGCTGGGGACATTTGTTGGCATTATATCAGTCATGTCCTGCTGTTTCAGACAGGACTGCATGAGGCCATGGACCTCTCTGTAAAGTCTCAGGTGGTCCCAGATCCTTCCTGAAAAATGCAGTCTGACTGAGAGGTCACTGCTCTCAGCTGCTCATCAGCTTTCCTCCTCCTCTGGAAGCTCTGAGTGACACTGACCTCTCCAGACAGCAGAATGGAGAAAGTTTTCCTAATTCAGGTTAGGAAGGGGGAAAATTTTTTTTATATATATATATATATATATATATGTACATACACACACACACATATATATATATATCCCACCAGCTTCACTTAAAAATTTAAATTAGTGATTTGAGCTAACACAGATAAAATTATCTGAAGCAAACCAGGGTGTGCTTATCCAGCAGACTGTCTGCTCAGTGAACAGCACTGCAAAATAGGAGAAAATATTTAACTATAGATACTGATATTTCTAATTCAATAATGTTTATCTTTTGGAAATATTTTCAAAACTGCTATTTTCTTCTTAAGTTCAGAGAGCCACCCCAACACAAGAGGAAAAGAGCTGTCCATATTAAATCATCTCTCTAAATTCATTTCACCCTCATAAAATTTTATTGCAAAAGATGATATCAGACACACTTTAAGTAAGAAACCCATGACTCAATTATTTTCTTTTACTGAACTGTGGTATTCCAATTGAAATGAGTCAGTGGTGCATGACAGAATCTACTTATTCCAACAGGATACTCAATAAAAATCCTACTAATGCACCTTTCGTTTAACATATTACTGATAAAGACAACCCATGATATGCAGCTCTGACATTGCTCATGAGTTTTTGCTCTTGGGGCAAGGGAGGCGTTTCAGAATAAGCAAGGAAGAACAGAGAGTTAAAGAATAGGAGTGTTCCAAAATAATTCAGTGTTTGATACCAGCACTCACACAATGTCTTAGAAAATGCTGGCATTTCAATGCAAAGCTTCCTGATAGGGAACAGAACCTTCAGCTCTCAAGAATTCTCGGAATTTGGGAGGAAAGATGTGAAACAATCTGACTTCATGGGAGTTGTAGTTCCTTGTTCCTAGGGGTGGCACAAGTCGAGCAAATCCCTGAACCAGCAGCTGCAGACCACCAGCAGCCTGGTTTACAACTCCGCAATGTTTAGTGTCCTTCTAGGAAGAGCAGAAGCTAAGACAAGTCTGTTTCAATAAATATTTTTTACTGACTGGCAGATGTATTTTAATATTGAAACACAGCCTCACATGAATCACTGTTGAATATGAAACAATAACAAACACTTTTAGCAGCAATCTTCCAAGTTTTAATCATAATTTTGGGAAAAATTCTTATCAAGTTCTACCAGAAATCTGTGTCAGGGCATGGTTTGAGTTGAAAGGGACCTTAAATATCATCTATTTCCAACCTCTTGCCATGGGCAGGGACGCTCACCCACTAGATGAGGTCTATCATCTACTGTGGCTCACCAATATTGGATATTTCCCCTTTCTCCTCAAGTAACGGTATGTAGAAAAATAACCTCCCAGACCTGACCAAGCCCTCACACTTCACACACCATGCTTTCTGCATACACCATGCACCACTTGGCACAAAAGCCAAACAACTCTCTCAGGACATCTCCACAACCATCAGTCCATCTGCCTTTCCATACCCTCAGCAGCCAGGTGCAGTTCTGTAAACCTTGACAAGATTAGAAAGCATTTAAATCTCAAAGAAAAATATATGGATCACTTCATAAAAACAAAAGGCTGACCGTGAATGTGGGGAAGGAGAAAAGGATGAGGAAAAAGTTTCAGTAAGCTCACATCTGTCAAGAAGATAGACTTCACATGCCTCAGTGTTTTCTTTATCACCTAAATAAATTGAACCATCAACTGGAAAAAGGTCACACAGCAGACAGCAATGTGTGATTTTAAAGCTGTTAGATTTCCCCTCCTCCATTAGAGCTTGACAACAATGTCAGCCTAAGGGCAAATAAAGAAAATGAGAGTTAGAGAGACTTATTACAGATGCATGGAGCTGGGTTTGTTTGGTTGTGGAGGTTTTTTGTTTTAAGACTTCATATAACTCATTGTGTACCTCAGTGGTCAAAATGACAACTGCTCACATCCATAACCCATGGCTCCCCCAGTTTCTGTTGTAGAAATAGGTAGGCAGCACTCAAGTCTTCCATTTTCAGGGCACCTGAATGATTTAGCAAGCAACGTTGAGCTGGATGCTTCCAAATAAATGGAAACGCAGAGCATGTACCGCAGAAGGTAAAATAGAAACTGCCAGATAACAGAAAACGGCGGATAACACACCAAAATGCACAACAGTCATATTCAACAGTAACCTGATCCCTACTGGTGCTCCACTTCTGGATTTCAAAGGAGATCATGTGCTGGACAACAACACAGCGAATTCATTTCAGCCGCAATGAATGAATTATGTACTACCAATACTTCATAGATAACTGAGTGACTGCAAAAGTTCAGGCTAAAAATAACACGTGTTATCAACTATCAGAAACCATCAGGACGTTTTTCAATTAAAAGGAAAAAGTCAGGCAAACAGTTGTGCCTTGTCTACACTGAAAAACTAAGGGAAAACAGAGAAGCACTACTGTGTGGTGCCAGCCCACCATGGCAAGACAGATTTGCACCAGCTTCAGGCAAAACATTGTTCGGTTTCCACAGTTATAGCAAAAATGGCTTTGTTTGGAGAGAAATGCCACGCTGCAGCTAAGAAGCTCACCAACACTCTGTCCTGATGAGGAACAGAAATCAAGGCTTTCAACCCCGAGTTAACCTGATAAAACACACATTAATCACATTTGTGAGCAGCCGAGACACGAGCTCCACGAGTCACAATCGTGTTCCTGTCTGTGGGTGTCGAGGAAGAGGTGCTTGCTCAGACTTCCCTAGAGCTGTGCATCCCTTTGCTTGGCACCCCTTGCGTTGTGTCACTCAAAACCCGGCAAATAAAGCAATTTGAGTCATTTTTTGGCAGGGTGCTGTCTTTAAAAAGCAGGCACTTGTTGCGTCAGCAGACCATGTAATGTATATAACCAAGTCATACCAATAAAACCCACTTCAAACACAAGTGTTTGTTTACACAGAGCTTTCACCTTTTTAATTAAAATGACCCTAGCACTGGCAAAGGCAAACACCTAATAGCACTACATTTCAGAGGCATTTCCTTAAAAGTCATTCACCAAGATCCAGAATTCTGCATAAAGCCTTGAACTTACATTTACACTTCCTTGAGTTAGTCCTCCCTTTTTTCCCAAATTACTTGGCCATGAATATGTATTAGACATGACCTCGAAATTAACTCATATTTAGGCAGTTCATGCAATGTTTTAAACACATAGCCCATTTTTCCAAGATTAAATGACATATTTGCAATTTGACACCGTTAGTTTATGTAAACTGTGCCTAAAGCACACTTCCCTGTTTTCAAACATGTATCACCCCAATTGAGACAACACTCATCCCTCTGGGCTGGCTTCTGCTCCACAGACTATTTAGTTGTCATTAATCCTTCCCTATGGCACCTGTGTAAGTGCTGAGCCTATGAAAACAGGATCATATGGAAATAATTATTTTTCAGTAACGTGGGTTGAGCCTGTTGGAGGAGCTCACTGCATCCAGACAGCTGCACACTGCTGAAGGTCTGTACCTGCTTTAGCTGTCAGCACAATGTATCAACATATGCTTAAATATGAGCCGCTAAATATTTTACTGCTAATTACTTCACAAAAACATCCATCCCCAGACTTCTCTGTTATGGTCATTTATTCAGCTTATAGCCAGATAAATTTTCTCTCTTATATTAACTCAATATATTAACTTATATTATCTCTTATGGATGGGATAGACGATGCCTCTTTATCTCAGTGTTAGTGTTTGTAGCCTCAGAAAGGTAGAGCCCAAGTGAGGTTAACACACACCAGATTTGGCACAACAAATTAAAGTCTGAATAACACCCTGATGTCCTGTGCTGTAAAAATTAAATTTCCAGTAAAGTTTGTTTTTCACACTGTACTTCTCTCACCACCGATTCAAGCACTAACAAAGCCTACCCAGGGCTTACAACCGTAGAAACGCCAGGGAAGGCTGGGAACAGGGCTGGGCTGTTTGAAAACTTGTGTTACTCACTCTGCTAGTTGCCTAAAACAAAACATCCCACATGCAAGAATTCATAATGGCCAATTCACAAAGATATTATTTCCATACAAGCCATTCCACAGCTCAGGCTTTCAGCTGCAGATTATTATGAGCATTTTTAGCCAGCTAAGCCTCAACATCTTGTCTCACAAGAGGTGCTTTGGAAACAGAGCACAGTAGCCTTCCCTCTCCTGGCCACGCCAAGACTCCCATGATTTAACAGACAGCTCATAGATCAACTGCAGCCCCACACTCACAACAGTTTTAAGACAGAACACGAGCTGTTTGAAGGGCTGTATTTACACAGGACCAAAACCAGACAACCAAAGCTCCACATGACATGACAGCTCTATAGTGCTCTCACCCAGCCCAATCTACATTGGAAATGAAACAGCATCTGCTTCTTCTCAGGTTAAACACCAAACAGATTTGCAGCAGCCTCTTTGCTTTCATTTGTGAACAGACATTTTCTGCTGAGAGTTTGAAACAAAACATGGTGATTATCTAACAAGCATGAACCTGCATCCATAACACATGTGCCAGCACAAAGATAAAAGCCAACCCTTACTGGCTGATTTTGAAGAATCAATGTCAACCATTCAATCGATTTTCTTTTCCGCTCAGCACTCAAATCAGACTTCATCTGTGCCTGCTGTGGCCCAGTGGACTCTTTCAACACTCCACAAGGCCGGCACACCTCTGAATAAAAGTCCTGCACACTCTGGTGTCCTAAGAAGCACCACTGCACATTGACACCAGCATTCCTCCAACGGGAAAGCAGGCAAACCCCAGGCTACACCACAGCTTCTCAGTTCCCACTTTGACTAATCAATACACAGACAAATCTGGTGGCACTCTCACGATATTTTAAATGTGCAAACAATATTTTTTTTTGTTGCTGTAAAGCTGCACAGTTGTCCTCAGGCATCTGCTGTTTGTATTTCTGCTATGACAGTAACAGTCAAGTGCCATCAATGAAAACTCAGTCTATTGAAAACTTTAGAGGAGAAAAAAAAAATCACCTCTGAGCACACTGGGTGTGGACTGACAGCTTCTTTTTGAGCTGTGGTGACATGCTGGAGACAAAGGATAACAAATAATACTGACTTTAATTCATTTTTTTGCAGATATTCGTAGAATCATAGAATGCCCTGAGTTGGAAAAGACCTTAGAGACCATCCAGTTCCAACCCCTAAGTTCTAGTTCCAAGTTCATCCAGAATAGTTTCAAAAAACTAATTCCGTTTCCATACGGCCATGACTGCATACTAATCAAAACAAATTTTAGGCATACAATGATAAAAAGCCATCCCATCTTACTTTCTTAGCTGCACTTAACAGTGCCATCAGTCTTAGGAAGGCAGTATCTGCTCTGCTGAAATGGATTTGCCATTTTGACCAACAGAAAGTTAGAGATGCTGAGATTTTTCTTGTTTTGACCACAAATTCAGTGCAATTTTCTTTTCTATCACTGTTCTGACAACTTCATTCAATTAAATGTCTCTGACTTCTAACAAGAGATAAGAATCAGGCCAGTATTGAGCATTTCAGTGATCTGGCTCTTTTATTGCCATCACTGCACTTTAGCGTTTAAAATATTTCTTTCAAATAAAACCTAGAACTTTCCTTGTTGTAACAATCACCTCCTAAACCTGAATGAACTCTGCAGCAGGGTGAGGGTCTGTGAGTCAGAAGCCAGCCTGCACCAGAGCTAAGGAGAGAAGGAATTGTTGGTGTTCATTTCAAGGGAACATTCATTCCAACTGATATTTCAAATGTCAAGCTGGTATTAACTGCATCAAGCACTGATCAAAATACACAAGACAAGAGATTGCTGAGAAAATCATCACAAGCATCTAAATTGGCTGTCATCTCTAGGAGGAGTTTAGGATGGTACAAGCCTTTAGCATCTCCCTGTGCACCCTTCTGCTGAGGCTCTGTATTTTTGATGCCCTGATATAAAAGACAAACTCTCTCTCAATAAAGTAGAGGGAAAAAAGGTAGCTAAGAAATAGCACTTGCTCCACAGCCTGCGGGCACGTGACCACTCATTAATTTAGGGCACTGGGGGGTAATTGCTGGCTGGTTCTGTGCACACACAGCTTTCAGCAACAGCTCTGCACCTGATTTGCAAGTGATGTGCTGAACGTTACAGAAAGTTTATAGAGTACATAAATTCTTTTTAAGATAGAAACTGCTGTGATTTACTCCCTCTTATAATTCACAATTTCACTAAAATCCATTTTAAAGAGGAAACTGACACAATATCAAAAACCAATGACAATTAGACAAAAAAAAAATCTTAGCTAAAGTGATGTAGGTGACTCTTAGGCAAAGGGACCAGGTAACTTCTCACCATCTCTTTCAGCTTATTTCTGCTGCTGTCAAAAAGATTTATGAAGATTTTAAAAGCAGAAAGTTAATGAAAGGAACAAAACATCTCCTCAGCATCCTCTGAAAGTGAACATGGCTCTCCATGTCCTGACAAGCAGGTTCTCACGAGCCTCAACACAGCAATTAAAGATATTATTGCCTCTTTATTTTGCTCCTCTCTCGGAAATCACAGCTCCTTTAACAGGGACCACAGAAGGGCCGTGTCCCTGCCCAGGCTCAGCCGGGTGCATTAACACAGTCCCCAGTGACAGCTCATGCTAATATGCCACACAATAAGTGTGATTAACTGATGTCCTGACACATTCCCTCCTGCCACGCTGTCACAGGGGCAGGGACATCCAGCAAGCAGCCAGGCAGGGATGCTGGAACGCACTGCAGGAAGATTTTCCCGAGGACATTGGGAACAAGACCCCTTGGAACAAGAAGGCTGAGTGTTTCAGCTGCTCCTAGAACTTAGTAAAACCTTATTCTGGAAGAAGAATAGATTTAAAGACAATAAAATGTTGGAATTCCAACAGAATTTTCCTTAAAATAAAGACACACGATATAAAAAATACGAGACAATACATAAACTTAAAAAATGAGAAAAACTGGTATAATGGGAAACTCTAAGCTCTGAGGTTCTTAGGATTATAGAATAAATGGAATTGGGAAGCACCCACAGAATCACCAAGTCCTAGATTTTCTAGAACAATTATTAACTTTACTTTTTCCTCCCATGCCACAAAAAACTATCGCATGTGCTAATGTAAGCAACGTCTAACCATCAACATAACACTTTTTATTAAATTAAAAATTAAAGAACCGTCTTCCACATTGGAACAATTCTGCACCATTGAACTCCTCCCCTCTTTCACAAAGTTCTGGATTTTTGGAACACCAAACCTTGCCAGACCAAAACTAATTCTGAAAACATCACAGCAGTACGCAAAGCTTTTTGCTCTGCAAAATATTGACATGACACCTCTAGAGCAGTTATCCACATATGAATTCCCTGTCAGACTGATACCCAGAAGTACTCAAGAAGTGGAAATGCAGCAAGCAAACCACAGGTCCAGCTCCACTTCAACACAAGGGAAAACCCCCTTTTTGCCCTGACACGTTTGGGGCACAGATTGGGCCCAAACGCCCCTCGCCAGCCCCTCTCTCAAGCTGGAGCCTTTCAACACTTGGCCTTTGAAGAACCATAAAATCTAAAATGTTATTTTCAGCACATGTGTTCGGTGGTGAGAGCATACTGTGAAGGCAGCTCTTCCTGTTCACACTCCAGCACTTTATATTTCCAATTTCCTGTAACTATTCACACTTCCTAATAACAGCTGGCACTGGACGTGCATTCAGTGAAGTTCACAGAGACTCAAAAAATAGCAATAATAATAACAACCAGCTTATACTTCCCTGAAAAGATGACATTTACAGGTAATGATGCAGTAGACCACTGGTAAGTTCCAGGTTTAGAAGTATTGACTCACTCTGTGCTTTCCTAAGGGTATTACCTTATATTGTATTTAATACAGTAATAATATAATATGTTATACATCTTCTGTGCTTTCTCCAAAGGTATAACCAAATCTGAAACTTAAAAACACTTGGGTTTCTTTCTGTTGTTTTTGTTTTTTGGGTTATTTGGGCATTTTTTTTCTTTGTTTAGTTTCATGTTTTGTTTTGTTGAGGTTTTTATTCTTGTTTAAACAACAGGCCTAGTTTCCACTTCATGTACAAGTCCATATCAGCTTATTGATCTAAGGGTTATCACCAGTAAAACCAAAGCAGACTTAGGGCAGCAGTTTGTTATTTTAAGAGTCCTGATGGTTTAAAAAGAGCACAAAAGGTTTCTAAAAACAATTTCCAAAGCCTCAACTCATGCAGTAGGGTGTGAAGACCACCCAACTCAAGCACATCAAATGTATAATCTAACAGACTGTGCGGGCAAATGTTATGGGCCCTGGAAGAGCAAACAGAAACCCTGAAAAATTGTTAGCTACACATCTGGTTTTTGGTTTTCTTCCCACAGAGACTCAGTCTGCACCTTTGAGATCAGACATGTCGTGTTTGCTCTGCCAGTGGTGAGACACCATCCACTGATAAGGAGATAAGGATTATTCTCTACTACTACAGATGCTCTGAGGTGCATTTTTGACTGCTGTTGGTTTTGAGTAAGAGTTCACAAGTAAGATTTTGAGATAAATAAGACTTTAAATAAGAACATCTATGGTCTTGGTATTTTTACTTCTTCTTCACCCATATTTCCATCGCTGTCCTAATCTGAGTTCCTATTTAAGGCTGAGAAACCACCAGACAAGGCACGATGCAGACACAAGAATGTCTCTGACTTCAGTTATAGCCAAAGTATTGCACCAGCTCCGTTTTCATCTCCATTTATAATGTCCTTCATTCGAGTCCTCTGGTCCTTCCCTGCCTAAATGTCACCAGAATGGTTGCAAGACAAAGCTTGGGTGAGCACAAGCCAGCAGTCACTACGTGACAGCCCAACCAGCCATGTGGATGCAGCTCCAGCACAACTTACAGAGTACTAACCCTTCAGGAATTTCCCACAATTCCTCTCCTTGTGCAAAAGGAAAGACAAGGTTTTTGTCTTTTATGCTGCAAAGGCGTAATCACAAAGCCTATCTTGATGCACTGCAAAAGAGGACAGGATGTGTTCTCAGGCATCTCACTCAGAACTCAAGTGAGGGTACAGCCAGACGGGATATGGAATCCTGAAGGTCCCTTCCAAGGGTGCTGCTCGTATTTAAGACGGGCACGCTCAAGAGAAATGCCTTGAGTAGCAATGACTTGGGTTATGCACAACAAATCTGTGTCTCAAAGAGTTTATCACCTAAATCAGAGTATTTTCAACGCCGCTTGTGAGCGTGTGTACTCTGAATGCACCAGACTGAAGGGACTCTTTGTTTTTTTATTAAACGGGTTAATTTATCTCCACCCAAACATTTGCTTTCCTGCAGAGTTATTAAACTGTCTGACTTTCAGGTGAATGCACAGTGAACAAAGGGCTGCCCCATTTTCACTTATCTAAATTCTGCCAGATCAATAAACACCCAAGCAGTGGAAACAATCTTTACAATTCAAAATTAACGCATCAAGTCTGACTGAAACCAACCCTGCCGGCAGCAGCTGAATGGACAAACCGTACCAAAACAAAACTATCCCAGAGCACTCCGTACCTACAGCTCCAGTGACTGAGCACTTGCTTTCAGTTTCTTCCAACTCAAGCTCTGCCCACATGTGTAGATTCACATGAAAGACAGAGGTACCTGCAGAAATAACGTGCTAGACAGAGCCCAGGAACGCTGTAAAGCCAATCCTCAGCTGAAGTTTGACAGAGCCTACCCAAACCAAATCCACTTCCCATCCAGCCCCTGCAGAGCACATCGCCCCAAGCTGATCCCAGCGTGCAGGAACCCCAGGAAGAAGCCTGTCTCACCCCTTTGTTCCCGGGAATACGCTGGTCTCATCCTGCTACGGGAGCTGCGGGATCACAGAAAGCGGCCACATGCAGGAACATCTAATCCAGCAACCCAGGGAGAACACAACGGCAGCCACGGAGTATTTTGTTACTCACTCGGGCTCTACAAATGGAATACCAGATCCCCAGACAAGGAGCACGCCATCCATAATTAAACAGCAAAGTTTGGCATCTACCAGCCACTTGTCTCCAGGAACATCCAGCTGCACGTTACAACTGCTACCAAAGGACACAAATCATGGAAGCTTGGCCTCTTTTGCTAACAAACAGTGACAAAGGTGTGAGAGAGCATCACCAGCTCTATTTTTTCCCACATTTTCTTTTGCTGCACACCTAAAGTAAATATAAAGGCTTCCTGACAGAAGAACTGAGGTCCAAAGTATCTAAAAAATCTCATGCAAGTAATACCAAGAGTTTAGAAAGCCACACTAAAACAGAAATTGGAACATATCCTTACAAATACAACCAAAACTTTCCAAGAGATCCCCAGCACCAGATTGCCTGTCCCCAGGGAACAGCAAAGTATGCAGATAATTAAGCGTACTTGAGTTTACAACTTGTAACCTTCGTGTCATTTTATGGAAACAAACTGTATTTAAGGGAAAAAAAAAAAAAAGGAAGAAAATATTTACATTTTGACAACATACAACTTGTTCACATGAGCAACCACCAAATAAGTTCCCATATGTTATCAGGAGGAGGTTTACAGTCTGATGTGACCCAGTGTACACATCCTAGACTTCCAAAGGATGGCTCACATCCCACTGTCAGCACTCAGCAGCCCCCAAACCCGTCTTTCACTTATGGTTATTCAGCTCCTCTGCAACTGTTTTCACGGAAGTATTTTTAGCATCCATCTTCAAAACACAAGTTTTGCCCTCTGGAAAGAAGCTAATTGCACCACCAGCTCTGTTCCACACCGTCCCATTTCCCTCCTCTTTCCCAATCTCCTCCCATTTCTTGAAGTCTTTCTTCCTCTATTTTTACTAATACTCGCCATCCTTGTTTCCACAGTCATGCTTAGCCAAGTTATCACCTTCATCTTCCTCTCCTCGCTTTCTCACCCTCATCTTCTGGATTTCCTTCTTGCTTTTGACCGATTCTTGCTCCATCACTGGTGTCACCCCACCTCTGCAGGCAGCTCCTGCTCCCTCTTTTTCCCTACAGCAACATTCTCAGCAGACTTCCACGCCCACTTCCCCCGTAAAACTGTCAAACTTGTAGACCACCCCAGAAACTACGCAACCTACGAGACTGTGGCTTGCCAGTTCCCTAAAGATCACGACAGGATCTTCACGATGACGAGAAAACCTGGAAGCCCTCACTCTGCCATAGTATTCCAAACAGCCTGAAGGAAAGGGGTGGCAGGTAGCCTGTGACCCCAGCAGGAGGCACACAGGTTGTATGGATCCATGACTGTGAATTCCTCGAAGCTCTTTTTATTCCAGGTATCACGGTGTGGACGCAGGGAAACCCACCACCAACTTTATGAAAATGGAAGTTAAAAGCACGCAGAGCACACCTCTCACTTTGGGTGGGGGCATCAACACAAGCCAGAGATACGGGCATTTGTAGGGTATTTGTAGGACAACAGCGGGGGATGATAAGGGCAAACGGCTCAGCACACGTATTTTGTTCATGAGGAACAGTCCCAAACTCTTCTCTCTTAAGGACAGGGAACACATGACCTATTTCCAGCCATACCCATCCATCGCCAGCCCACCTCACAAAGATAATTCTCGCCCCCAATCCGTTATCCCTGTCGCACAAGGGGATGGGAATATCATCACCACAACCTCCAACTCCAACAACTCATCACAGGCCAACTTCACACAGCTCCGACAGGTTGTGTTTCCTTGGGACAACGCAGTGAAACAGTTATTTTTTGGTTAGGAAAGACACATTCCAGCAACAAGTGATCCCTTAGGGAGTATCTCCAGTGACGGAGGAGACACGCACCAACAGTGTGCCCCGCACAGCCGGATCGCACCCGCGCGGTGCAAGGAAAAGCAGGAACGGGGCAAACACTCATCGGGATTGCGGTGTAACACTTCCAAGGGGGATATTCCACACGCGTGTGTCATTCCCAAAGGCACCTGCCCTGAGAGGGACCCGCTGGAACCCTCCATCCCCAGCCACCAAGGCTGCGACCCTGGGGACCTCCTGTCACCTCACACCTCTCTCCACAGGTGCCGAGGAACCCCCAGGACCCCTCAGGGGATGGAGGACAGGAGTGACGGCCCTGGGTGGCAGCTCACCGAAACCTCAACCCCCCAAAAGTACCATCACCACACGAGGTGACACCCGGGGGAACGGACCCCCGCCCTGGGCTGTGGTCAGAGCTGGGGACCCAGGGGTGCCCTCACATCCCGTGGGACGGACCCCCGGCCTCGGGCAGGGGTGTCACCAGGGGGCCCGGCGGTCCACCAACACCACGGGGGAGGGACCAGGGAGTGTCACTCACGGGTCCCCTCACCCGCCGCGGAACGGATCGGGGGTGTCGCCCGGGGGTGCCCTGACATCCCGGGGGATGGACCCTCACCCCAGGCGGGGGTGTCAGCCGAGGGGGAGAGACCGGGGATGAGGGGCCGGGGGTGTCACCCGAGGGTCCGGGGGTCCCCTCACCCCCCGGGGGAGGCGCGGCGGCCCCGGTGCATCACGGGG
>VZTF01004434.1:0-29090 GCA_013397755.1 Cnemophilus loriae
AACACCACCGAAACTTCTTACAGTTTGCCTTCCTTGTGTGGCATTTGAGAATAAGTACCCTGAAGAGTCAGGACAGTAGTTGTATGATTTTTATAGAAGTTACACAGAAAAATGTATAGGTCACACTTAAATGCCCCTAAGTGCAGACCAGGTATCAAATGCTTCAGTCCTTACTTCCTTCTGAAAAGTCAGAATTAAATTTTTGAGAATCAGAAGAACATTTCTATAGATTATTGATCACTTAAGCTGAAGAAAACTCCAAGTCCGTGGAATTTATTTTTTCAGAAGTTTTAGTGTATTTCTGAGAGTTGTAAGTGTTGGGTTTTTTGCATAAGCCAGGTTAGTGCTGTGAAAGAAATGGTGTATTCTCTTGTTCCCACCTTTCCCCAAATAAGTAGTTTTAGATGTGAAATCGGAACAAGGGACATCTGACTTCAAAAAGAATCATTAACTGTTTGAACTTACTGAAATATTATGATTATATTCCAAAAGTACATGGTGACATATCCTCAGCAAGAGAGTGGGAAGTAGAACAGCAGTTCAGAAGTTATGAGAAGGTAAAACTGAGTACAAAGCAAAAGAATGGCAAGCCTCTTGTTTCCTTACAAGAGAAGAGTTGGCAATATTTTAGGGGCTATCTGCAGCTTTTTCTGAGTGCTACTGGAAGGTCAAAAATCCTTTCCCTGAAATATGACCTATTTTGCCTTTGAAGATGATTCTCATGCTGTTCCTTCCTGAGCTGCATCTGTGTTCTCTTTGGTGGTTGTGTTTACTCACTTTGCCTTATGGTCAGATGCAGCAAGATAAGGTTGGTCTTGTAATTGAATTTCCTTCCAACGTCGTGTTATTCAGTGGTTCAAACAGCAGAGTTCAGGTAGACTATAGCACAGATAAAGTATTTCTTGGAAAAGAATGCAAAACTCACAGGTAGTAGACAAAACATTCTGATAGGTGAAGTTAATGGTACATATTTTGGGTTTTGAATCTTGAGATTATTATTATTATTATTATTATTATTATTATTATTATTATTATTATTATTTTGATCTCTGCTCACCTCTTATTATGATGTAAACTAAGGACATCTGCCCTGTCTTCTCCCATTTGTACTGCAAATTTTATCCATGTGGAATATGAGGATACTTCTAAGCGAGTGTCTATTTTGATAAGCCATTATCTGCAGAACATTAAGATCATTAACAATTCCACAGTGCAAGATGTTCTTACAGCTCCAGAATTTCTCTTTGTCTGGATGTCTAGGAAAATTTAGATAAGGATTATGAATTTGCATTGTTTTATTCACAGCTAATAATCTCTTGCAGTCTGCCCATCTCTAACCATCCAGCAAAAGACTTCGGCAAGAACTAAATCAGAAATATCTACCACATGTTGATAATTTAGAGCTGGGTCTGAGCTCATGGCACAACTCTATTTCAACAACATACTAGGCTGCCAAATCAACAAGAAAAACAGATGCTAATTTTCTAGGCTGAGAGAGTATGCTAAAGTTTAGTATGAAAAAAATATTTTGTAGCTGTTAGAAAAAGCAGTGTTGTAAAGAACATGAAAACACCCACAAATATCTTTTGTGGATAAATAAATTACCCAATGAGTAGAACAAAAAGTTCATAAAGAAAAAAACCCCTCCCCACAGCCACTGTTGTTTCCCACCGAGACTTTTTTTTTGTTCTAAGACATGCAAGGTTACAAGTGTGTAAATATAACATGTACTGAAAGGGTTAATGAAGTTTATCTGCTTCTTTTATACTCACAGGAAAATGACGTAGGTCAATTTCCTGTAAGACAGACAGCTGTATCACAACATGTAACATTCAGCTGACAGTTTTATGGCAAGAAATGGAAGGAGCAGGTCTTTGAGAGCTTCAAAGAGAATAATGTGGGTGGGGAATTTTTACAAGCTACACACAAGTTCAAAAATTTCTGAAGAAGTCAGTCTTCAGTCAATGATCTTTCTTTCTGTAAAGTACATGGGATTTTGTGCTTTTTTCTCTGTGATGAATATTTCCTTCCCAGGATACCCTTAATGACAACATTGGTCAGAGACATCAGATTAATAAAAGAAAAAAGATTTCCTGGTAATATGGTAGTAAGTATTTTTGTGTCAGAGAGAGAGGGCTATTGAATGAATAATTACATGTTTGGATGTATTCTATGCTCTTGTGTGTTCCTAGGAAAACTGAATAACTTTATAAATTGTTCCACAATTGTATTTTCTCTTTAAATGTTAGTAAAGCTTATTAATAAACTTCAATAAGGTTTATTAATAAAAGTAGCAGTAGCAATAGTAAGAACAACAAATAATTTAATACATAACTCATTTCCTGAATCACAGTCATTAAAAATTCTCATTAGTTACAAGCACTCCGCATTCAAGAAATGGATGACTAGGTAAGTAAATCAAAAGCAACACATAAACAAGTGGAGAGGGCTGGTTTCAGGGAGGTAACACAACTCTGAGAAAGGTCTTTAGGCAGGAAAGTGTCACACTTCAAGTTGTAGCTAGGAGCAGAAGCTCACTGGGTAGGGAAGATGTTGCTGTAAAAAATATCACTGTAACTACACTTCTATTTCGCTTTTTAGAAGAAAGGAAAAATGGGGTCTACATTTTCCAGGCTGACACCCTGGAAACTCATGGCTGCAGGGAGAGCAGGGTGTTTCAGTGCCATGAGGAGCTCTAGGGCTCCTAATCACAGCCTTCTCTAAATGGCAGTGGCAGAACTAGAATAATCAAGCCTTGAGAGTATAACAGCATGTGGTGCCAGCATCAGGTTGTCTTGGGAAACCAACTAGTAATTATGTATCTAAAAATCATGTTATTACGTCACATCTGACATGGCCTTCAATGTAGAGGCTGTGGTCTTCAGTGGGGTCATCACTTTTATTTTGAGTCACAGCCTCAACAGGTTTCTTCTCTGTTGGAGGGAGGGATGAAGGAATATATCTGTCTTGTTCAAAAGAGAGCAACAAAACCCTGCACTGAGAAAAATTACAGCTGCATGCAGCAGCATGGTCTCTTTAAGAAAGGACATGATAGCACTGAGGACTGTGAGATGACAGCCCTTCCTCACACAGCCCATCCTGTGATGGGTTAAACACATGTCTGCTAACAGTAGGATCATCTACATTTCTGGAACTAGAGAAAAACAAATTAGAATACCCCAGACCAGAGGCTGCCTCAACAGCAAACACATTTGAGCAAGAAAGTAGCATTATACCTAATAAACTGGCTGACAGTGTGACAGTGTAGCAGAGTATATATCTCTATCTCTATGTTTATATCTATCTATCTATCTATCTATCTATCTATCTATCTATCTATCTATCCATCCATCCATCCATCCATCCATCCATCCATCCATCCATCCATCTATCAATCTACCTAGCTACCTATCTGCATCCACGTAGGATGTGGTTCTGTGAATATTCCAGTATTTCAAGCTACCTCAGCCTAAGAATGGCTAACCTGGGCACACAGGGTTGCATGAAAGTGAAGCAGAAGTGAGATTCCTCAAACGCAGTGCAGTTGGAAGTTTGGGCTAATCAGTGGCTGCTTCTAGCAGCCATCAAATTGTGGGTAGGTATTTCAACCCAGAGAATCTCTGGCACACAGGAGGGGTTGGAAAGCCCCCCTGGGCATATCCCTGCTATGAAGTGCAAAGCCCAGGAGAATGTCTGGCTTCAGCAAAGACTCCATAAAACTCTGCATAGCGGGGCTCAGCAGGGACCAAGGTTCCAGCTCCTCCAGAACTGCTGGAGTTTTTGCTAAGGCATCTTAAAAGTCCTACTTTAATTCAGGGCAGTTTTGTCCTGAGGCTTTAATTTAGGGCAGTTTGGTCCTGAGGCAGTCCTAGTGGCAGGGAAGTGATAGTTTGGAGCCAGAAGCGTCTGTGAGCAGAGCTCACAGGGAGAGATGAGGTGGCAGGAAACCAGCGGAAATGCTGCTCCCTACTTAGTGAAAGTCTTTTGAAAAAGAAATATTTCCATGAGACTTGTGGTCATCATAAAATTGCACTATGTTGCTGGATTCTTGATCAACTCATGTGATGTCTCCAAGTGCAAAAGCTTTAGTCAGAAGCAAAGTGCCAGCATATTGACTTAGAAGCGGTAAAAAAATATCTTCCTGTTCCTTCATGTGTTCTCCATTTTAGGATAATTTTTTTCACTTTCTTTGTGTGCAGCTGTGAGGGCTTGCAAGCTTCCCTGAGTGAAAACTGGAACTATGATGTTACTGCAGAATTCTTGAGTCCAAGTTTGCTAAGGAAAACACCCAATAACCCAACACTTCAGTGCTATACTCTGCCCAGCAAAATGTAGCCACTGCACAATCTCATTCTTTTAGCTTGTGTTCCCTTTCCCTGCTTTCTCCTACCCTGCAGGAAGAACAGGTGGCAGAACAGAACAAGGAATATCTGGTATCATCCAGAACATTTACCTCTGTCATTTCAGCTCCATGCAGTAGCTATCAGCTACTAAGCACAAGTGAAACTTAGTGGGAGATAGTCCCTTCTAATAATTTAAAACATCAGACAACTGTGTTGCTGTGCATTTGATGATGCAAAGAGATAAATTACTATGAATTTCCAGTTATCAGCATGCAAAAGAGCACTCATTTGGCCAGAAAGTTTGCTGCCAAAGCAGAGCTGGTGAGATGGAAAGGGGTGATCTAGTTGGGAGAGATGAGACATCAGTAGCTGCAAAACCCCTCAGCCCGAGGGAAGATAGTTTGAGATGAGGAGGCTGCTTGCAAATAACTGTCCATTCCTCCTAGGACATGTAAAGACCTTGCTCAGTCTGCCCTTGGAGGTTGAATGTAATCATTGTAAGTATGTATATGCACATGGATCTATCCCTTCTGTATCCACCCCAGCCCATGGTGGTCTTTGCTGTAGGTCCTCAGATGACTGTGGGCACTTCTCAGAATGCTAAATATTTCAATGATTTTCAGGAAAAATAAGACAACATCAGATGGGGGATCAGTAGATCTGTAAATTAATTTATGATTCCAGAAAATGTACAAGGTTACAACTCACCGACACACATGCACACACACATATTGCCGAAGATCCTAAAACACCTTTCTTTAGGGTGTATCTACATTCTAGCATAAAATGAAAACCTTCAGGTATTAAATGTTACATGTTTCTGTGAAATTTCAGCCTTTAAAAGATGAACATCTATAAAGCACAGCCCAAAAGTAATATCAAGAAATGTGTCTAGTATTATCTTGTCCCCCACATAGATATCCTCTTTTCCAAGTGACATAGCTTCATGCACAAAATTTTAAATTCTGAAGTGACTCATGAAATGCATGCAGTCTCTGCTTATGACTTCTTCACCTTCTTAACAAAGAATGCCAAACCACTGAACGTTAGGAAGCATTCCTACTTCATTTCTTAGAAGTTTTTGTTCTTCCCCTTTCTAATGAAGGCTACCGTTAGTCGTATGTCAAGAATGATTCATATAACACAAGGTAAGTTTACATATGCCTAACTTTGTGTACTTTCACTTATTCATAAACTTACACACTCATTTTTGTTTTAGATTTTATTTAATTCCGGTATAAGGATGTGTGTTCATTTACTTACACACACACCATTTATCACATTGCATAGACTTTTGCGCATAACATATGTTGCCTGGACACTTGGATGCTTTATCTTAGAAAAAACCAGACATTTAAAGAAGAATTCTAAAAACCAGCTTGTCCAGATATATGTATTTTTGTCTCCTCTATGTCATACTACAGGTAGATGGCTTTATTTTACATTTACTGCCATCCTGATTTTACTGGTTTAAGCAACTGATAGTCATTTGTACAGTAATTTGTTTGCCCTGTTGCAGCAGATGGTAACCTCACAGATTTCCAGATGTTTGCCAGCAGAGGCTACTGGATATTTCAAAATCCCAATAAGAGATGCCTAGGGCAGAGTTTAACTATTTCATATGAAAACTAGAACCGAGGAGGTCTGGATGCATGGAAAAGATTAGTTCCTGCTCAAGATTTACTGCACATGCAGGTGAACATGTAGGTTAATGGAATCCTTTGTTGCCAGGGATGTTCCAGGGACAATCATTTTAATGAGCTTGGGACTTTGTACAGGAGCAGGGTGATTCTGAAGTCCCTTTGGGCTTGAATGCAAACAGCTTTAGGTCTTTGACAAGGGATTAATCTCATGAGATGGACTTTAATGATATTGATATCTGTGTCTGTGTTAGTTGGATTCTCTGTACAGTCTGTAAGTGGGAAGAAACACACTTTTTTGGACACAGTTCATCTGGCCTGGTTTAGATTTCTACTTTAGATAGAGATGATTTGTAGTCTAGAAGACCTATTTATCTCCGTGACTATGCAGAAAACCTATACATTTACCTCAAATGCTCAGGTCTACTTATGCTAGACACTACATTTTTTCAGGTGAATCCTATTCCTGGAGCCCAGGCCGAGTCATAGGTTAACCAGAAAAGCCCAAGGAAGTGCACTAATTTCGGCATCCTCCTGATGTATATAGATACCTATAATTGAGTATATAGATACCAGTGATTGAGATCCAGTGTCAATTACCAACTTTAGCAACATGAACACAATTCCAAAGTTTTTGTGGAGTTATTCTAAAAGATTTCAAAAAAAATCTGACAAAATTGATTTATTTTAAACGTATGATGTTGCAGATGAGTACATGAATTTACTGTAACATGATCCAAATAAGTCTCTAAGATTCCATAGTTAAAAAGCAAAGAAAACATCTGAAATCCATTTATGAAAGCTACTACATGGACTTTATCGATTTGCGGTTTTATCTACAGCTGGCTCAAATGAATCATCTGAGTAAATGTACCTGTAATGATCTCTATTTGCCAAAGGCTGTAAATAAGGAGAGAGGTTGGACATCTTCTGGCACAGTGAGGGCATTCTTGGCAGGCAGTGATTGCAGTTAACTGATTAGTTTCTTATTTATGGAGTGCAATGCAAGAACACTTATCTTGATCTAAACATCAAAACTCTCTGTGGATATTTATATGCAGAAGTCCAAATTATGATAACCATATTTGATCCCTGAAAGGCTTGTCATATTCAGATTATCAACTTTGTTTGGAGTTAGCAGACTGCATTTACTGCCCACTTGTCTGCTGCCGTAATCTGGCAATGCCATAGACATAAAAGGGTGGATAGGGAAGGAATCTCCTCACAGCTTTGCAGAAGTACACATTATACCTTAATTTAGATGTGCCACTAAGGACCTGCTCTGATGTTGCATTCCTACTGCCTGGTAAAATAGGTAAGTCAATACACATGTGTATTGAGTGCAGGAAATACTTTTTCTTACATTGTGGGCTGTAGACAAATGTTACCACATACCCCACAGCTCAGAGCACTGTGCTGTGAAAGCAGTTGCACCACTTGAATGTTTCTGGCATTGCATCCTCCTGAAAGGTTCTGTTGCTCCCCTCTTTCAAACAGGAAATGCCAGTCATTATTATCAGATTTTTAAAAACAGGACTGTGTTTTAGCCACAACATTTGTTTTATGAAACAAAATTACTATATTCTGACTGACTTCTGAGACATGCACATGCACAGGGAAAAAAAAAGAGTAACTATTTTTAAAAGAAAAGTCTGACTTGGATTCCAGCAAAAGTTAGAATCAAAGAATCATAGAATATGCTGAGTGGGAAGGGACCCATCAGGATCATCGAGTCCAGCTCCTGGCTCTGTGCAGGATACCCCAAGAGTTCCACCATGGGCCCAACAGTGTTGTCCAAATGCTTCTTGAACTCTGTCAGGCTTGGGGCTGTGACCACTTCCCTGGGGAGCCTGTTCCAGTGACCAGCCTTCCTCTGGATGAAGAACCTTTTCCTCATATCCAACCTAAACCTTCCCTGACTCAGCTCCAGCCATTTCCTTGAGTCCTGCCACTGGTCACGAGAGTGAAGAGATTAGCTTGTGGAGTAGGGTGAACTAGAAGGACTTGGAAAAGGAAAGATGCTTCATTGCAGTCAATTACATCAATGGAAATCTGGAATGCTAGGTTCCTTCTGGGGGTAGGCTACTAATTAAGGTAATTTGTCCATTAAATACTAAACACATGTGTGATGTTTAATTTAAAACCGCAGCAATAAAACTTTTGGGTTGGCAGACACTTATTTTTTAAAAGCAGTGTGAATTTTCCAGACTCTTCCTTTGGAACAGATTTGCTAAGAAACTATATAAAATAAAGCTAAATAGAAAGAAATGTATTATTGTCTGGAATATATAATTAAATGCAACACTGATGGAGTAGGAAGCCAATTTTCTTTCAGTATGTAACATGGCATTAACAACAAACAACAGTTAGCTCATTAGTTGAGTGGATTCCTAAAAATAGTTGGTTATTCAAACCCATATTAACTTATGTCTTGTGCTCTTAATACTGAAGCCCATGGGACATGTACCATAAAAATAGCAGTTTTTATTTTGTGTGAATATTATGTAAAATTAATAAAGACTGACTGGAGAGAATGAATGGATTTATTCATACTGTTCCTAAACATATATCATAATGTTGTATCTATTGAAGACTCTCACTTACTTCACTGTGACTTCGGTAAAAGCTGGATCCAAACATATGAAGACAGAAAATATGAAGTATTTCTAAGAACTAAGAAATATATATAATATATATATCTTGCTATGATACATGCACTTAGTCAGAGACACTGTGAAAACATACTATTAAATTCAATAGAAAATCTTGTGTAATCTTACTTTTTGTTGCATGCAACTGTTACTTATTTTTGATTTGCCAGTGTCTCAACAGCTAGAGAAATGATATGGAGACAGATTTTTCTATTTGAAGTAGAAAATCTCATCTGGTATTTTTAATTTTTTTTTTTTTTAATTTTAATTAAACTTGGAACTCAAGAAATATCTTATTCAAAATTGAAAGTCATGTCCCAGAATGACAAACGAGTCTAAACTGAAAGAATATGGAGTCTTACACAAGTGTCACATCTTCATGTTTCTGTTCAAGAAATGAATCTGATTTTTGTAGTGGCCTGCAGTCATTTTAAGCTGAGAATCTCATTAAACAAATTGGTTTGGGGTTGGTTTGATAATTCTTTTTGGAATGTTACAAGGAAAATCTAAAACCTCTCGCTTTTACACCTTTCATGATGAAACTTCGTGTGTTAATAGGAAATTACTCAGGGTTCTTACCAGCCACAGGAGAAGACTGTGCTCCCAAACTTATCTTCTGCTCTCAGAGAGGACAAAGTGACGCCTTCCCTACATTTCTCTTGGTCTACAGGCCCACAATAGAGACTGTGCACGCAGAAGTGAGACCTGCTTTGTTCCACTTGTTGGAAGACAGTGCATCTATTCTCTTTTTGTGGAGCATTAAGTGTAGTAAAGATAATGATACCTGTTCTCGCTACTTTTTAAAATTATTACTTTTTATTATTATTCACTATAACTTTCTTGAATACACTTCAAATTATTTTATTCCAGGAGCATGTCCAGATAAAATATGAGGTATTTCAGCAATATTTAGTGTATGTGGAGTTCTCCTCAACATGACATGAAGTGTCCTACATCTCGCTTTCATTCCTAGTGCCCTACTCAGCAACCTGCTTCTTTGAAAAATATTTTAATGAACTTTGGAAACTTTCCTGTGGTCATAGAAATCCTGATAACAGTGCTTGGCTTCATGTGAAAGAGGAATTTCAGCAAACCTAATGGGACTATTCAAAAGTTTAAGGTAGAGTAAATCTGTTTGTAGGATCAGAACCTGAATTTCTGCAGGATCCATGGAGATCACTGTGATGCACAGGAGAAGACAATGAAATGATTTTTTATATCCCTTGTAACAAACCCTTGAGAAAGGCTATTACCTAAAGAACATTTACATCTCATTTTTGGCTGGTAATCTGTTCCTTCTTGGGACCTACACCTGCAACATGTCAGTTTTTTTGTATTTTAAGGCCACAAAATCACAGATGGAGAGACAAGGCGGTGAAAGGACTATTACTTCCTTTGGATAACTACATGCCATTAAGTTCCCTTAATTTCCAGCTGTTTCTTGTGTCCCAGGGTGGAGCTGTTTTACTGTGTGATATATATGAATACTGTTCAGTGATCATTCTGACTCATTATATGTTTTCATCTCTTGAAATCTGCTTATGTTAATTTTTGTGAATCTTCATGCTTTTGCCACAAAGAGAAAAAAAATCTAAATCAGATTTGCCACCAAACTACAGGCAACAATCTTAAAAGAATTATTAATTTTTTATATATTTTTGAATAAAAGTATCCCTTTGCTATTACTTCAGTCTTGGAGCTATGATGAAACAACATGGTTTACACAGAGCGGACTTAAAATACGTACAGAAATAATTGCAAATGAAAGCTTTGACTTAAAAAGCAACATATTTTTTAGTGATTTTAAGCTCAGGGTGTCTGGAACAACATCTCTGGTTTTGGCTAGGGCAGGTTGGACCACTGCTATGATTCATCCTGGCAATTCTCAGTTGATTTTATATATTAAATGGGGATTCCCACTGAACAAGGGTAATTCTAAAAGAGTGCTTGAAAGTGAATTTCTGCTTCTCAGCAGATTTCTGATCTCAGCCCTGTTGTGAAGATCAGGACTTTATCATCCTACATGTGCATCTGCTAATGTGTTCACTGTGACACTCACTCACGTTCCCTCTACCTAAACTTGGGGGGGGCACTGAACTGTGCGGTGGGGGGGAATGGTACCACTTCCATGTAAGAGTTTACTTCTTATTTTCATACCATTTTCCTCATTGTCCGTACCTTCTTTTCCTTTTCCAAAAATCTTCATCAGAAACAATAAAGAAAAACTCTTTTCGATCTCACCCCTCTTGGCTTCCTGAGTTTTTTATCCAAGACACTTTCAGTCATTTACCAGCAGTCCTGGTTAAACCAGAAAGGTCTCAGTTGACTGGAAATTGGCAAATATGTCATTTATCTACAAGAAGGGCTGGAAGGAGTATATGGGCAACTACAGGGTTGTCAGCCTGACCTCAGTGCTGGGGAAGGTCATGGAGCAGACCATCTTAAGTGCAATCACACAGCTCGTGCAGGACAACCAGCAGATCAGACCCAGCCAGCACTGCTTGTGAAAGGCAGGTCCTGCCTGACCAACCCAATGGCCTTCCATGAGAAGGTGACCTGCTTAGTAAATGAAGGAAAGGATGAGGATGTTGTCTTACCTGGACTGTAATAAAGCCTTTGACACCATTTCCCACAGCATTCTCCTGGAGAAACTGTCTGCTCATNCAGATCCTGCCATTAGGTCACAAAAACTCTAGGCAGTGCCACAGGCTGGGGAGCAGGAAAAGGACCTGGGGGTGCTGGTTACAGCAGGTGAGCATGAGCCCAAGCATGCTCAGGTGGCCAAGGTACCCAATGTCATCCTGGCCTGTATCAGTGATAGTGTGGCAGCAGGACCAGGGCAGTGTTTGTCCCTCTGTGCTGGTCACTGGTGAGGCCACACCTCAAATCCTGTATTCAGTTTTAGGCCCCTCACTGCAAGAAAGACATTGAGGGGCTGGAGTGTGTCCAGAGAAGGGCAACAGAGCTGGGAAAGGGTCTGGAGCACAAGTCTGATGAGGAGCAGCTGAGGGAGCTAAGGGCACTCAGCCTGGAGAAAAGGAGACTCGGAGGAAACCGTCTCACCCTCTACAAGCCCCTGACAGGAGGGTGTAGCTGTGAGAGGATTGGGCTCTTTTCGCAGGTAACAAGCAACAGGACAAGAGTTGTGCTGGGAGAGATTTAGGCTGGATACTAGGAAAAAGTTTTTCACTGAAAGAAGCAATCAAGCACTAGAAGAGGTGGTTAAGTCACCATCCCGAGAAGAGTTTGAAAGACACGTAAATGTGGCACTTGAGGACATGGATTAGCAGTGAACGTGGCAGAGCTGGGTTTACTCAATGATCTTAGAGGTCTTTTCCAACCTAAAGCATTTTATGACTCTATCTAGTTCCCTCTGCTGTCAACATTTCAGTGACTATGAAGACTGTCAAAACTGTCTCTGGAAATTTGGCTTCTGAAGAATTTTCAGAATTCAACAAACATGTGAATACTAGAGGAGACATATTGAGAAGTAGAAAGCAATCAAAATAATGCTGTTTAAAACAGCATTTGTGAGTGACATTCTAGAACTTTTAATATGGAACTATGTTTTTGGTTCCAAGAAGTAAATTGGGATATTACCTCTAAAAGCTAAACGCAGATAAAGAAAATGTGTTTCTTAAATGCAGACCAGATGAAATTTCATTGAAAAGCTGAATCTGAGCAGATGAACTCATGTGTGCTGTAATCTTAATCGAATGATAAACCAAACTGAAAATCTGGATGGTCATGAGTGGACTGAAGCATGTTAGAGCATATTTGCTTCCTGTTTTTTGTGTGTATCTACTTTTCCTCAGAAAAACCCCCAAACATTGGGTCTCATCCTGAAGTACAGCTGAAACACCTCTAGAATGACTCTTTGCATGTGGAAGCTCTTAGTGTAGACATAGCTGATAAACTGGTGAAGAGAATGCTTGTCCTGGGAAAGTATTCCAGGCACTCATTTCAACTCAGCCTTTGCTTCAAGGTGGCTATTCAGACCTGGAGATGGAAATTTGTTGATGACATCCCATTTTATAGCAGAAAGATTAGCATCAAGTTTCTCAGTTTGTCTTGAGAGGTTTTTTTACTCTCCTGCCTCTAGAGAACGGGTAGGCATGTTAGCATCTCTGCTGGGAATGGAAAAACAATGACATTAATTGTGTGTCCTTGGCTTTCAAAGGACCTTTATATGGGTGATAATAATTTAGTTTAGATTATTGTTGCTAAAGATGTATTTGCTTTATTTTGCTCCTCCAAAAAATAAATATTTGGCTAGAAAATGGACATCTAAAAGTGTGGCATATGGGTTTAACCTATACTACCTCATAGCAGGCTGTTTTCATTCCCTATAGAGACGGCCTTTCATTCAGGAAGGAAAGTATTTCAGTGATCTCAATCACAATACTTCCTTTAACTTGTTCTTGAAGACAGTGGATGAGATACTTCTGACAGCAGCTTCTGGATCTGCCACACCCAGTTGTGTTGGAAAAGAGTCAAACAGGAATGAAATAATAACACACAAAATACTTAGTGTACAGCTTCTGTAGGAACAAGCATAACTCCTTGTACTGTTTTAAGGGCCCTCTTTTTTAGGAAGTGTTGCGTTTGTCTTCTGTCAACTATCCAGGGGATTTAAAATCTGGGGAAATGTCATTATGTGGTCTACAGGACAGTCATGCAGGGGGTCACCTCCTACCCCACACCCCTGAAAGTGAAAATGGTGGCAAAACGGAGTGATGGGGTCTATAGGCAGGTTTTGTAGGAGCTGGTTTGGGCCTGGGGCAGCCATTTGAAATGAGAGAGCAAGCTTAACATGGCCTTAAAGTAATTCACAGTTCTTTTTGTAAACCTTTAGGAAACAGGTGATACTAAAAAAGTCTGCAGGAGTGTTGGCACATCACAAAGGGAATCTAGGGAGTTATAAACTCTTATTACCAAAAAATACTGAAACAAATAAGGAAATGAGGAATTTATAAACCCCTACAAGTATAGATTCATTAAGGACAAAAGGCATCAAACCGTTTCATTCATGAAGGTGAACTTGATTTTGTGCTAGGAAAGATGCTTGATTTTACATCTTTTGACACTTTACATTACATTACATTGTTGTAAGAAAACTGTAGAAAAATGATCTAGATGAAACTGCTGTAGAGTGAAAAACTGGTTGGAAAACTGTTCTTACAGAGTATTAAGTAGTGATTCTTCACCAGAAGAGGAGAATACATTTTCATTAAGCGTCCACGATGAAGAAATAGGGAGCATGACTTAAATTTACAGATGACATCAACTACACTAGAAGATAGCATTAAAATTCAAAGTGTTCCTGGCAAACTTGAGAGAAAGATCTGGAAAAGGGTGCTATACAATAAAGACAAATGCCAAATTGTGCCTTGAAAGTCAACTTCCTGGTATATTTACCATGTGTTCATCAACCAGAGTATTTATTTCAATCCTCATGCTACACAAACAATACAGAACAATTGGAGAAAATTTAGAAATGAACAGCAAGAATAGTCCACCTCCTAAAATATGTGCCCATGCAGAAAGCTTGAAGGATCTGGAGTTGTTTAGTCAGGAAGGAAACGAGAGAGGTAGCAATTCATCAGTTGTGAAAACCAGAAGAAACTAACAGAAAGAGGAAAAGAAGAATCTGTTTTCTGTGCTCTTGATTGTTAGGATAAGAAATAATAGGCTCTGAGGTAGAAGAAATAATAGACTCTGAAGTAAGCTCTTCGAGTTAAGAAGTCTACACAAAACCCTGAATAATTTCCAGCAGGGCATGTATCTTAGGCTTATGTCTTATATAAAGCCATTACTTGAGATTTTTCAGATCAGCTGTTAGGAATAATATAGCAACAGTTCTACAGCATTTGGGGCAGGTGAATAGACTAGATGGTGTCTTTAAACCTATTCCTCTCCTGGTTTCTGTGGTTCTGTGATACAGCTTTTGATAGAGAAATCAGAAGTTGCTGCTTATAGAAGTATTAGTCTTGAATTGAAGAACTGTATGTTGTGCTTCCTGTGTCTCTTTGGTTAGAAATGACTGTTTCTGTCTTGCTCTAGTTGGGGACAGCCATGCCAATAATTAGCTTGTATTTATGTACTGGTAAAACCAAGAACCCATAGCCTAGCACGGCTGTGTTCCTTCTGACTCACCATTATCAGGGCCTTATGTGCACTAATAAGCCATAAATCCCCTGACCAGCCTCACCTAGGGCTTCCACCCACACCTGTGGCTCCAGGATCTCTCTATAAACTCATCCCCAGACCTTCTCTCCTTGGTTGAGCTGGGATCCTCAGCTCTGGTACAGCCTTGCCTTGGCCTCTCTACAGAGCCCTCTGAGCTGGGGGACCATATGCTGTGGAAGGTGAATTTTTCATAGCACCAATAAGTACTGTGGACAAATATTAGGACAGCAATAATTTCTGTTTAGACAGGCAATACACACATGTGGTTTTGATTCACGTCTTCTAAGTGTAAACCTCTGAAGTACTAATTTTTAAGTGACAATTTTGAGATTTGCTTATACCATGCCTATCATCAGGGTCCTGAAGTATTTCACAAAATGAAGGGGGCAAAAATGGACACGTAGAATAAAAGTCTTAACATGGAGGATGTATTTTAGATTATAAATTTCCCAATCATGTCAGGACTTCAAAAATGCTTTTTTTTTCTACAAATGACATCAGCTCGGAAATAACCTACGACTCCTCTGGATAGAAGAGATTAGTACAGAGTCTTGATAGTAGTATTAATCAGAGTTTTCACTTCTGTTATGCATAACCTTGGTAGTACAGACAAAGTGAAAAACTTTGAACTACAAGATTAAATAACAGGTTACATATATAAGGGGGAGACCTAAATTCACATTTAAAAGCGCAGCCATCAAATTCCTGAGGGAAAACAGAAAAACTGCAAACAACCAATGAAGCAATGTAGTTGTATTGTGAATTTTAGTGTAGTACTTTTCAAGGTCCTTATTTAACTTGTAAGTATATGCTTACTATTTTTTCACTCTTTAAATCTTGTTTGTGCTGAAATTAAAACAATTAACACTGACATCTAGTAGACATGTAATGTTTATATACTTATTTTTTTTAGAAAAGGCTTGAAGAAATAATGAACAGAAATTATGAAAAACCCTAACCCTTTCTATACCCAAATGTTCTCTTTCCCCGTCAGTCTTGGAAAATATTACTTGAGTTGTTTTCCTCCTCTTTATAAGTTTTGGGTTTTTTTCACTTTTAACCTCCTGACTGTAAAAGAAACCAAATACTCACAGAAACTGAAAAAAAAACCTTTGAGGTTTACAAGCTCTGCTTCAAGGAATGACGAAACAATGGAGAAGCTAGGAAAAAACTGTCTTTAAGGGTTTTCCAAGGAAAGTTATCTCAATCTTTATCAAGACAGAAACTGACAATATTTGGATTTTCAGGTACATTTTAGCGTGGAGCTACTTATTAGTGTTTGTTGAATTTTTGATCATCCTGGAATGATTAAAAGTGTAGAATTAAGAAGCATCTGGCACTTGTCAGAGCTCTGCCTCCAGGGAAATCTGGCATCTCGTATAAAACTGTTCATTTACAGTCCATTTATAATAAAAGTTTGCAGATATTTTTCTGATATTGCAGAAAGAATAAAATTGTAAAATGTCCTATAAAGTTTCAATACAGCAGTAGAAATGATGTTCAAGAAGATGACACTGATCACTGAAGAACAGTAACAAACAAACGGGAACGTTCTGATCAGTGAAGAAGTACATTAAGTTTCATCAAGTGTGGCTGTCTAACAGATATCTGGTGGCACTGAGTAAGACTTCTGTTCCCTAATTTATTCGTGTGGTGTTTTTTTCTAAAAATAACAGGTAAAGATAATTTCTACCAGTTGTTGATTCAGCCTTTGTTTCTTGCAGACCTATATTAAGATGCAATTAATTACCCTGTGGGTGTGACTGTATGACAGACAAATTTTCTATCAATAAATGCTCATTGGGCTCTTGGACAACTATTACTGCATAACTTTTCATTGGCATTGCTTCTTGTCTCTTTTAAGAGAATAAAAAAAGAAACTTGGTCCTACTATGCATTTCCATTAGGCAGCTTGAATAAGATGCCAGGCCCTGCTGAGTGCCTGGTGTTATAACTGTGGACAGGGATGTCACGCATATGATATCCACATTTCTGCAGTAACTCTTGGCTGAAGGAGGCACAGGAATGTCTCTTGAATGTGCAAAATAAACTATCAATGCTTCCACTGGGGATTTCCAAGCACCTTGTATCTCATATGACAAAGTGTGAGTAATGTATTCAGATCTGGTAACCACAGTGAATCTATTTCCTGCATAGTCTAATCTGTAATGCTGTAGCCTGCATCCCTAGTATCCACTATTCCTATATTCTCTAAACACCAAGGATTTGTTTTTCTTCCTATACTGATACCACCAAGTGCTTTTCACCTGTATATATTACTGATAATTTTTCAAGTACAATTAGCTAAATTGCTTTAAAACATTTTTTGAGTATAAAAAGTCCCCTGCAGAGCTACACATGTGCTCATAGCTCTGCTCCATACACTAAAGAAGAATAATTTGGGGGCAGCTCTGGTTAAATTTTTTGGGGAGAAAAGAAAGCCCTGTACCAAAATGTCAGAAGGACTGCTCATAGAGTATAATTTTTAAAAAGCAGAAGCTGCTGCTTCTTGCCTGTGAAGGGTCACTTTCCAGCCCCTCTTAGGATCATCCTTTCCACATACTGTGATTTATATTCTTCCTCATTTTTAATAATTCAACAGTACCTTTTCTTTCCAAGCTTAGCATTCCTCTTTAGTGTCTGGCTATTAAAACAGAATTCTCTTGCTCAGGTGATTCTCTGTTGAAAGTCACTGGCATATCCTCTCCTCAGAATTTTAAAATGGATTCAGTTTCGATGATTTTTCTTACTGAGAAATCCCTCAAGTAGAAAAATATTGCTTTTTCACAATTTAAAAATGGGACCTCCCTTTTAGCAAAAACTTTTCATGTTGGCAGTTTTGTTCCAAATAGTAAGTCATCACCTATTATCAAAAAAAAATCCTCACAATTTTGGTCATAAAACCTTGGTTTATTTTCTTATCATTTTGCCAGTCTAAGATCAGTGAAAACAAAATTTTGCTAGTTGGTCATCTTCCATCCAAAAGTTTTGGTTTAGTTATTTAGGGTAGTAAGTGGCCAAGAAAATGCATCAGTTATATTTGAGGACAGCTTTAACAGCTGAGCCTGTGATAGCTGGTCCAAAAGTTTACATTTGGATCATAGGGCTAGATTAACTTTGGAATGAGATGGATATTTCTGGTTAGTCCTCCACTGTTCTTTTGAACTTTCAGTAATCAGTGTAGGAAGGATTTCCCCTATAGTAATTTGAAAAAGGAAAAAATGTGTCTGAACCACAGGAGCAACCTTTTCAATAAAATTTCCTTTTGCTGTACAACGAGTAAAAGCTTAATCACAAGTAAAGTATCACTAAAAGGCAGCTTGGGCAGCTGGATTGAAGCCAGTCTACCACAGAAAAGCACACCACATATAGTTCTGGTATATGAAAGATTATTTTTGAACTTGACAGTCTTTTGCCTTTTTCATGAGCTGATGAAAATTCAGTCTCAAAAAATCAACTTCTAGTGTTATTAGTACACAAAAGTTCCCTTTACCACAAAGCTACAGGCTTTCTTGATGCTCAACATAGACAGTCACGTAAATACAAATTTCTACCATTGGTTTACCTACTGCAATTATCTTTGGATCTGAGTGATTACTTTTGTCTGCTTAAAACCACATGAACGACAGCCAAGTTTCCATGAAAATAAAGCCATACACTTTGGTTTTTTGCTGATTTTGCTGATGTCTGTAGTGTATCCCAGTGATAGGAGCTTTAAAATGTAACAGTCTTGTGAGACAAAAAAGTGCTGAACCAAATGAAGTGATTTATTTGAAATTCTTATAGTTATGAGGTGTTACTGATAAGCTGCATTTGTGAGTTTGTCCTATTCTAGAGCTGAAGAAAAAAAAGTTTCAAATTTGATGGCAATATCACAGTATAAATATGCTGATCGTTGCAAAGCTGTCAAAATTATACTGTATTTTTAATTCAATCAGTGACTAGATTGAAGGGGATTACCTGAAATTTAAATACTAAAAATTTAATCTCTTGTATGTAAAAAGGAACCTGCTCCAAGATCAAGTATCTTGAGCATAAAAGAAGCAAAAATTAAGGTTTTCTGTGTGTGTGAAACCTTACTGCTGAGCAAGACCCTTATGCATATATTCTTTGAGGTATTCAGTTTATTTTTTATTGTTCCCAATTTATGCTTACTTAGTGAGAAGCTATTTAATGTTTTATTAATATCACAGTATGATTCACTGCAATATTTACTCTAATTTGCCTCCTTTGAAGACAAAATAATAACTTGTGATCTTGATTATTGAACTATGATTAATTTGTTTAGTATATTGCATGTCTAGAGATATAAAAATATCAGCTTGTTTTTTACAGAGGGGAAACTGAGGTACAATATGATTTTAGGTTTAAAGTGTTTCAGTCTTGGGTGCCAACTTCAGGGTGTCTGGAGCTTGATTTTTATCCAGGCATTTAATGAGAAACTCGTAATTAGTAGACACCTGAGAAAATAATTTAAAAGATTTTCTGCTCAGCTGATGAGTCTCTTTGACAGAGGCAAATCAGTGATGTGTTCCAAGAGATGATTTGTACTCTGTACTGAGAGAGGTAGAAATCTGTACAACATGTGATGGTATAATTAAGACTTTTACAATGCGTTCGACCAGGACTATGAAATAAATGTGACAGACACCACTTTAATCTGCACATTTCTTAATTTTATAGTAATTAATTTTACAACAGTCACTTAAAAAATATCCAATTATGCATAATTTTCAAGGTCTTAAAACACAAGACAAAGAGCTAAGAAAGGAAATTAGGGCCTATAGCAACACACAACTATCAGGCCAGTTGCTACTCTTTAATCAATAACTCATACTTCTGGCATTTAAGTTAAAAGCAACTGGTAAAACTGACTCTTATTCTCTGTGTACTGGTACTAAAGTAGTGTTAAAACTTTCATTTGGTCAGTGGATTTCACACTTTAATACTAGAGGAACTTGACCTTTGAAGTCACTGATAGAGGACATAGAGTATTTTAATACGTTACTAATTTTGGATTTTTTTAATCTTGATGTTCTTAGAAATTGTTTAGCATTTCTCTCTGTTTTCTCTTGTCTTGGTCCTAGATACTATTTGCTTGAGGCAGAGACAGTCTTTGTCTTCTGTACATAGTACTCAGCGCTACAGAATTCTGGTGATGATGCATCCTGGTGGGGGGCTGCAGTTCTGGTATGTGCTATTGCAATACAGTTAAACACATATTCACCCTTCTTTCTGAAAATTAGGCCTGGTCATCCACCAATGAAGTATGTTGGAAGGAGATCTAGCACACTGTAATGTATTATATATTCAGTTTTCAAGTATCATAGCTCATCCAATTCCAGCTCATCTGCACAATATATTTACTCATGGTTAAAGCTTTTTTTCCTCCAGCATATTTGATTCAAATAAAGGTGAAAAGTAATTATTTTCTTATAACTGAGTAAGTTAATTTATTTTTATCAATATCTCACTTGATGTTGCTCAGGTTTTCTGCAATAATTTATAAACAAGACAAGAGGAGACAAGACTTCATCTAGAAGAAGTTGTTCAGAAGAATGAAAGTGCCTGGAAACATAAGTGTATAGTGGAAAGATCAGTCTGTTTCTCAGAGCACCTGAAAACTCTCCCTTTCAGTTGAGCTTGTTATTATCTATCAAATATTTTAGGTGAGCTATTCTTCAGAAAACTGAAGACATCTGACATTAACCTTCTAAATATTTTTTAACAAGGACTTGAAAACTGCATCTTTCTGATAATCGTAAGTTATTTTTTTTCTTCAGCATATGCAAAAGATATTTTATAGCATTAATATCAAGTTTCAAGATATAATTCCTACCTGAACTGATAGTCCAGGGACAGAAAGCCTGCACAAAAATTGTTTGTACTCTGATTCCTCAGCTTCAGGATCCTTAGATACCAACCAGAATCTGCTATATGCTATGCTAGCCAGCTGGTGAAATATAGATTGGATAATGAAAATATAGGGTGGGTGGATCCAGAGGGGCCTTGTCAGATTGGTGAAATGGTGGAGCCCTCATCGAGACATTGGGGTTCTGAATAAATTTCTCCTAAATTTTGTCTCAAACCAGGACACTGTCAAAAAAGGAGTTCACGAGTTGAACATGAATGAGCAAAGTCCTATGAAGGAAAGGACCACCCACATCCACTGTATTAGCAAAAGTGTAGTCAGCAGGCTCAGAGAAGCGATCATGATCATTCTCTTCTGTTTAGCATTTGGGCTGGACTACTGTGGCCTGTTTGGGGCTTCCCCAGTACAAGAAAGACATAGGCATACTGGAGAAAGTTCACTGGAGGGCAACTGGAATGAAGAGTGGGCTGGAGCATGTGGTGTACCGAGTGCTGGCTTTGTTCTGTGTTGAGATGAGAAGGCTGAGATGGGGGGATTTTAATTGCTGCCTTCAGATAGTGAATGAGCAAATATAAGGAGGATGGAGCCAGACTCTTATTTCAGTTGAACAGTGAAGGGCTGAGAAATAAAGGGCATAAAGAGCAGTACAGGAAACTCCAATGAGATATTAGGAATTCTTTTTCTGCAATAAGGGTATTCAAGTAATATAGCAGATGTTCTGAAGAGATTGTGAAATCTCCAGCCTTGGAGGTGTTCATAATTCAACTAAGCAACTGGCTCTGAGTTCATCCTGCTTTGAGCAGGTCTCCAGAGGTCTTTTACAAGCTATATAGATCTATAACCTCTAAAAAAGTCTCTTTGCCCGGGCAAGACAAACTTTTAAATTAAGACTTATCAGTATTTCTTTTACTAACAATCATCTGTTGGTGCTGAGGGTTACAATATAGTAAACGTGCTCATCTATCTATGATAAAGCTCTGGGTGATCAAAGTGAGAAACACTTGCACTCTGAACGCTTCCGAGTGCAAAGCAGTTTGCTGATACCACGTGACACATTCACTTTTTTCTGGGATAGCACACCTTTGAGTCACAGTTACGGTGATTATAAAAACGGAGTAAAATCTTCCAGTCCCAGGTAGCTGCTTTGTTAAAATGATGGTGGAATGGGAGTCTTCCATCTGTATTTTCTGATCACATGAGTCAGTACAGTCCCTGTGCTGGGACTGTTTTCACTGTTGGCAAAGCACTCCTGTACAGAGTCAAGGAGTCAAATGGGTTTTTCAATTTCCATTTTAACCACTCATCCCAGCTGTGTATGAGAAATTACCACAGTTGCTAACTATTTGTGCCACTTGGCACCAAAGAATATTCAGTGAACCAGCAGCAATATCTTCTCAGTGAACAGCTGTAATTTCTTTACCATGGTAAAAATTCTTGAAAGATATTATGAGTTCTCGTCTCCTGAAGATGCTGATTCAGTCTTTTCTCTCCAAATGTAGTTTTCCTTTTTCATCAGAAAGAAGAAGGGTTATCTATAGCTGAGTGGTCTTGGCAGTGCTCTAATGTGTGAGTCCTTTCACATAAAAATTAAGAACAATAAATATACTGTCATAGGATATGGCCGGGATGGAATAGTAAACACTTTACTCCTTCTCTGCAGTTGGAATTGCATGTGCCTTCTTTGTAGGGTACTATCTGCTAAATTCCCATATCATGACCTCTTTTCAAGAAGTCTTTGGGGGACCCCAAGAATCTGGCCACCCATTGCTCACATTCTAATTTCTTTCTGGTTTTTGTGTGGGTGTGTATTAGCTCTATGGAACTGGTGGCAGATGAACTATGTAAGCCTTGATCTTACGTGGTCAGGCTTGAAGTTCTCAGGACAGAGAAAAATTGCTAGTTTCTATGTTTGGGCTCCAAGGTAAAATGAAGGAAGCCAGCAGTTTCTGTTCATACTGAATGATCAGCAGGTGGCTTTTGATTAGACCTGATTAAGGCTTTCTAATGTAAACCGAGTGTGACCACAATGAGGTGAACAAACCAAAGGCTGCAAAATTGGTATTTTCAGTGCTTAGGTTTCAATTTTGTTGCAATGTTTTGCTTTCCAATTGGGAAAACAAGCTCAATATTTCATTTCAGACTGGTCCTATCTGAACGGAAACATGATGGTTTGTTGAATTGAGTTAAATGGTTTGCATTCAAGGTCAGACTGTCTGAGTTGATGTGGTAGCTCCTGGAAGCTGCAGTTGTGGGGGAAGTAATCATATATCTTGATTCTCTCAGGAAGAAGTGAAATTGAAATAAGTAAGGCTGACCATGTACTTTATCTGCTGGCATCTTCAGGTTCAACTAAGAAGAATAGATATTTAAATGCATACATTTTGAATGGAACATATATGTACAAATGTATGCATTTCTAGGAGAAAAATACATTTAAAATACTTTTATATATAGGTAAATGTATATATTTGTAATACTTGTATTTCTATAAATGTAATAAAACGTATTTTTCTTTCCTTTGGGAAAGCATGGCTGGAGCCCAGAGGAGAAGTAAAGAGGTCTACAAAGTGAGAACCTCTTTTTCTTTCCAGGTATGTTGTCCTGATTCATCCTGTTTTTATTTCAATACATGGCTATGTTTTATCTGAACTGTTCGTGTGTGCACAACTATTACTGGCAATCCTGTGCCACAGATAGGGACTAGGAGAGCTAATACTGGAATTTAGTTGAAGTATAGAAATGAATGAGTTTATGTTCTTAGAACTCTGTGCAACAGAGCCACAAGATGGCAGGAGCACGTCAGTTTCTTTTCACAGCACTTTCATCCTATTTTCCTGCTTTTCTTGTATTGCATTGCAATTTACATAGTTTTGATGGTTTTAAAAGACAACTCAGTTCAACAGCAAGTCATTTTAAAGGTTTCAGGTCTCTTATTATGTATGCCAGAATCCAGAGTAAATGCAATAGTAACATTAAAAGCTTAAGTGTTGTACTAATGGAAGAATGAGCCATTTTAACATCCAAATCCATAATATTTTCTTTATTTACAAAATAAATTGTATTTCCATCATATTTTTGACTCCTTAGGAAATTAACTTTTTCTTTCCTGGTCAAGTTCATGATGTTAAAAACTTTTAATGGACTGAAAAAACTCTCCCAATCTATTCCTCGCATTAGAATTTTGGGGAAAAAAAAGCAAACAGCTCCTTAACCAAGTTAATGAGAGACTACTATAATCTTTGTTCTACTGGAGGGAAGTGCACCAGATGCAGAGCTATCAGAGTCTTGCCTAGAGCTAGTGCAGATATGGAATGTTTCCCACAACTTGACAGGTGTAAACAGTTTTGGAAGGCTTCAGCAAAGCAAAATTAACCCCCCCCCCCCCACTCTTAAAAATATTAAGCAGCTATTTATGAGGCACCTTAGCATATCTGTGATTTGAAGAACTGTTGAAAATAGGAAGGGATCCTTTGGGATCAACAATTTTCACCATCTCTAGGAAATGGGCTCAAGTTTGACCATATGATTAGCCTAGATGATTGTCATTGTACAAGTACCTACCAGAACTCTACTAAGAGCTTGGAAATTTCAGTATTTGGTGAGTCTTCTTGCCTAAGTGTGTCCTAAGTACTTCACAGGTTTTTCCTGTGTATGTGGATACACACAATGTCCAACTGAATAATCTGTGCATAAGCCCTCCTTGGCTCCAGGGACTGAGCAGGCTTTCCCCGGCAGTTGTGGATGCTCCCTGCCCTTCTGCTCAGTTCAGTGTGAGATCAAGGTCCTGCAGGACAGACAGCACGTATCCATCAGAGACTGCACAGAAAGATTATGTAGGTGGTGCAGAGAAGAACAAAAACTGAAGTAGAGGGAAACCACACTCGTGTGAAAGTAAAAGGAATATGATGGGGTTGTTTTGGGTCTTTTTTGTTAGAAGGATTAGCAAGAAGATGAATTTTAAAGGAGAATGCAGAAAAGAATGTATTACACTGCTTAGTAAAGCAGAGGAAAAAAATGCGTGAGACACTTGCAAGGGTGGACTGATGGAGCCAATGTAGAAATGCCATTGCATGTAGCATCCTAAGAGTCTGTGGGGCCTAACTGCTTCTGTCTAACAGAGCATGTCTGCCTTGGATGCTAAGGATACCACTCACAACTGCAGGCATAAGTACAGTTATTTTTAGGAGGTTTTTTCCCTCAACAGGTGGAAGTAATTTTACATGCACAAATATGGTCCCTTTACTGTGCAGACCATGAATGCGAGAGGAACACTGGCAGCACACCATTTGCTGAAACCACTGGACTGAAAGAAATATCCTTGCCTTCTTCTTCCTCCTCAGTGCTCCTCAGAAGATCTGGACTGGTGGAGGTAGCCTGATGTATCTGCCCTGCAGTGCTGTGCTGTCTGTTGGAGATACTGATGTTCTTAACATAGCCTCAACTCAGTACTCCCTGAAGCAAAACATTTGCTCAGGCATTGAGCAGCAAGACAAATGCTGATTCCCTCCTCCATGGCACATGTAGGCAGGGTCTGCATTTAAAATCTGACTCTTTTTTGTAATAAAATCCTGTTTTCAGTTTCTTAGAAGATTTCACAGCATAAAATGTTCTCTGTGAAAATGCCCATGCAGGGTGTCATTTTTTTATTTGTATAAGAGATACAACTACACGGTTAGACAATTTCCCAGAATGTAAATGGGGGAAAGTACATTTGCCCTTTAAAAATGTCAAATGTTTCATTGGGAAGAACCTGCACTTCCGTGTTTGGAAACATAACTCTTGTGGGACTTGTTTTTGAATAAGGGCATGGCCTTTTCTTTATGAAAAGGAGATCACAATTGATTAAATTATGCATAACTGAGAAAATCTTGCAGTACACATGCAAGTCCATGTACATAGAGGACAACCTGGTAAGCCAGGTTGACTACATCTACTTCCACTTAGTGTTATATAGGCTGGTAGCTTCTGCTATTGGCTGGAAAGGAGGTAGCTCCTTGCTAGCAGCAATCCTCAAGGAATGACACTGAAGGATCTGTAAATCTTGATTCTAAATTATCTCCTCCCTTGTGTTTTACCCTGCTCCCCTCACCCCTTTGTCTGCCCCTCTGTCCCTCTGCTTCCTGTTTCTGTTTTGGAGGGTCAGCAAAATTAATCTTGTATTTCTGAGAAGCTATGAACTAGCTCAGACTAGTTTTCCCAGATGGCAAATCAGGGGATTGCTTTAACATGAAACATCTGAGGAAGCTCTATTTAACAGAGATCTGGGAGAATTTAAAGTACTAGGATAATCAGCATAACACCTACAGGTGGCACCACTTCCTATGGCAAACACATAACTAATTTGACAGAAAATCTTAACTTTTACATTTATAAACTCTTAGAGGCCTCACACAGTAGCTTTTTTTGACCTTTGATGCAACTAAGGCATGCGCATGTACATAGAAGTTTTGTGTTTGTCTACTGCAATCTATTTATCTAGCTATCTAGTTCTCTTGGCAGGAATAAAAATCTATTCTAATACAAACCCACAGCTTTGTATTTCTTTGTAAAGTGGAAAATATAAGTGGTAATTTTGCCAGCAGAGAAAATCTATTTGAAGGTTTTCTCTTGATGGCAGTTGCTTCTTGAATTTTTATGTTCTTTTACACAATGTGGGATGCTAAAGTACACACCTACCCAGAGGGATCATAATCCATTTTAGCTGTTCAAACAACATCATGCTATTAAAGGACTTTTGATTTCAGAGCCTTCTCACAGTACTGGACTTTTTTTACTGCAGCAGTATATTTTATCTCATTCTAGTCCATTTTATACCCACTGTCTTATAATCCCATATTATTTACTGTGAGTGTTGCATATAATCATCTGCAATTTGTATTGTTACATTTATTTAACATATTTTAGAACCAATACTTAGATAAATGCTAAAGAAAAAGCAAAAATTGACCTGCTCCCTTCTGTCCTCATCTCAATCATTTATCCTCTAGTGTTTCAAAAGGAAAAACAATTTGGAAATTGGGGGATTGACCTTTTCACCTCTATCAAATGAAGGCTTCTGTTTGTGAAACCTGTTGTGTGATTTGGCTCTTTGTTGAACTCCCAGAGCTATTTATACGAGGTATACCTGTGATGTGGCTGCAGTGCTCATCTCAATTGTGTTGTTCTGAGTAGGTGGCCTAGAAGGAATCTAGTTAGAAACACAAATACCTGTTAACATATTTGAACTGGTTATTTTAACAGGCATTTGGAGGAAGAAAGAAGTAGTATATACTTTTAGTGCCTGCAGTTTAGTTACGATCCCAAAATGCATAGAGAAAACTATATAGCATTAACTGTAAAATGGAATTATTTCCATCACTGTACAGGCTAATGTACCAGGCATTATTCTTTGGGTCTTCCCCTATGCTTGGTTTGTCATGTTTATCATGTTTTGATAAGCCTCCAGAATTACAATGTATCCTTGTGTGTGTATGTGCATGTGTGTATGTGTGTTTGTATGAAGAATTTAAAATAATTTGGGTTTAGTTTTTTGGAAGATTACAGTCTTTTCCTGACATTTGACAAAAAGTGGAATAGTAAACACGGAACTACTGAATAACAGCTCCTCTCAACACATCCTTAATCCTTATGGATACTTGTGGGAGTCTGTGCTAAGTACAAGGTTTCTTTCTGCTGCCTTTGCTTATGAAACCAGATGAAAATGTTTGTGAAAACATGAAGATATACGGGGAGATAAAATTCAGACATTCTTTATATCTTTTATGGAGCTTGGAAAAGGCAATGTCAGCTGTGGTGTCTGTGAAGGAAATTTCCAGGAAAAAGAAGACATACCTATAATCTGTCACACTTACTAACAAGCTTCCCATAGCACCCCCCTTTATACAGAAAATTCTTCTTTCCATAGAAAGTCTGAAATTACTGCACTCTGCCAGTCTAGCCTGTGCACATCCTCTGGACTGAGGATCCCTAGTGCTTTACCCTGGAAAAAGAGGCTGGAAAGGGTGGATTTACAATTCCTTATCTATGGAAGAGCCAAAATGCCATCATATCGAAACATTGTTTATGTTGGAAAGAGAGACTATTTTGGGGAACAGTAGGCAGTAACAGTAGTTAACAGCAGTTAATTTTAAAATAATCTCTAAAATATGGGTTTTTTCCAAATAAAAAAAGATGGTTTGTTAGTTGCACTTAAGAATTTGTCCGTGTCATAGAAGAGTACTGATGAGTAACTGAATATACAATTTTATTTGTGTTTGACCTTTAAAAAAAAAAGAAAAAGACTCCTTCACAAGCCATTAAGAAGAGAAGCCCTTTCTTGTTAGGCAAATGAAATGAAATAGTGTGTGTATAAATAATCTTTGCAGTTACAACTAAATATTAGACATAACTCATTTATTTTCCCTTTGCTATCTAGCTCGTAAAATATTTTTTGTGAAACAAATGGAAACAGTTCATGGGAAGAATCAGATTGCAAGGAGCTTGTCTCTGTCTCAGTTTTCCATTAAGCAAATCTGTGGCTTTTCATTAAAAACGCTTTTTCTAGGTATTCATAAAAATATCTCTTTTGTTATTACCATAATTTTCCAGTCTGTATTGCTGGAAATGAATATCATGGTGACTGATAAGAAACCATTTTGCCCTTTAACTTTTGTTGAACAAAATAGAAATTAGGTTTCACTGATGAGTTGGACTCAATAACGATAATGAGAGAAAATAATTATCTAATAAGGGTTTTTCAAATAAACCTTTACATGTATCGACAAACATTTGTCAGGTATACATTTTCAGAGCATAATACTGAGGGATAAAACCTTACCATTAACATTAAACCCTGCATTTTCCTTATTAGGAAAATATAAGATATATGGTACAGGATCCATTAAGCATATTTAAAAGAGAAATTAAACATTTACTTTTGTGTACTCAGATTTAGTATGGTGCTTAGTAAAGCTTTTGTTTTTTTAGGGTGTTTTTTCATTTGTTTTTCAGAAGGGAAATGTTTTAACTGCATTACTTGAGAGTACAGCTGGACCAAAATATTAACTTCTTGATCAGTGGATATTTTCTTATAATCTCTATCCATCTCAAAAAGCACTGTGCCTCAAATGACAAGGAAGACTCATAACCCTCATTCAGAACCTCCCATAACCTAAATCCCCTTTGTAGTAGTGTTAATGATGTTATGATTTATTTGGAACATAACATTCTGATGTAAATATTTTTTTACATTTCAAGCATTTTAGTTCAGAGTTGTCATTCAGACACCACATATGTGGACACTTGAGAAAGCCATAGGGCAACTTCCCTCTTGGTGTGGTGAGGCTGTCCCTTGGAAGTTTGTCTAGCAGTCCAGAATGCAGAAGGAGTGGGCAGTTGTGATAGCATAGGGTTAAAA
>VZTF01004453.1:95-44719 GCA_013397755.1 Cnemophilus loriae
AGGGGCCGGGCGCCGTTTCCAGCCGGACGGTTTACGGGCGCGGACGGCGCCATGGCGGCCGCCGCGGGCTGAGGGGACGGCGCGGGCCCGCCATGTTCGCCAGGGCGTTCCGCGTGAGGGCCAACACCAACATCAAGGGCTCGGACCGGTGAGTGCCGCGCCGGGACCCCGCCGGGACCCCGCAGGGACCCCCCCCGGGCCGGGGGGATGCGCGGGGCTCGGCCCCGGGGTCGCGGTCGCGGTCGGCGATGCCTCCGGGAGTAGCTGCTTTCACCCCCTGCTTGTGATACACTCCCGGCTTGAGCACGGAATGTGCGTTTCGCTGGAAGGTGCTGCCGTAATTAAATCAGGTTTAATTGAAATGTTACGCCGAGGCCTGGATGAGCCTTCTGCGCTTATTTATAGCAGCGTTCAGTGCCTAACGGGGCTGTAAGTGAGCTGGAGAGGGGCTTTGGATTAGCGCATGGAGTGACAGGACAAGGGGGAATGGCTTTAAACTGAAGGAGGATAGATTTATATTGGATAGTAAGAAGAAATTCTTCCCTGTGCGGGTGAGGAGGCCCTGGCACAGGGTGCCCAGAGAAGCTGTGGCTGCCCCTGGATCCCTGGCAGTGCCCACGGCCAGGTTGGCCGGGGCTTGGAGCACCCTGGGACAGGGGAAGGTGTCCCTGCCCATGGCAGGGGTGGCACTGGATCGGATTTAAAGTCCCTTTTAACCCGACCCATCTGTAATTCTCTTAATTCTTTATGTTCCTGAGCAGTGATGCTGGGCTGACCTCCCGATGGTTCAGGTTCACTGGATGCTGCAGTGGATGACCACAAACCCCCCCCGTGCTGGTCACTGGGGCTTAAACTTCAATTAAAACTGGGGGACAAGTAAAGCTGTCCCCTGCTCCCGTCCTGCTGTGGGTGACAGGCTGGGCTGAGCGAGTGTGGCACTCTCAGGTTGAAATCACAGCACAAAACAGAGGCCCAGGCAGCAAACAGAAGCTGAAAGCAGATGTTTAAGGAAGATATGAGCAGGGCAAGTATATTTGGCCTTTTGCTGGTATTCTTACATCATTTGTAAACCTGGACACGAATGCTTCAAATTATCTCCTGTGAAAAGGTGGAAATCTCAGGAACAGGCAACAAAACAGTAACAGCAGATGTAGGAATTATTTTGAGGGATGGCCTAGACAGCTTGGTGACACATTTGGGATTTTATCATTGCAGGAGGAAGCTACGAAGTGATGTTGCAGCAGCTTTTCCCACCCTGAGCACTGAACAACTGGCTGAGTTGGTTCCAAACAAGGAAGAGCTCAACGTCATCAAAATATACTCTCACAAAGGGGAGGCCATCACTGTTTACGTGAACCACAGGAACCCCATACTGTTTGAAGTTGAGAAAGTTCTGTATCCAACAGGTAGGGACTGGAATAATCCTCCCTCTTTGCTTACCTTCCCAGTTAATTATTGTGGCATTGTTTTGATGTCACGTCTCTTTATTATCCAATTAAGTTTCATCTCCTTGATTATCCAAGGAGAGTTTAGTCTTAAAGATGGGAAGAAACAACAGCCAGAAATGTTCTTAATGATGCATTTTTAAAATTTACTTCTGTTTTGGGACAGTGTACACTCTGTGGGTCTACCCAGACCTTCTCCCTGCCTTTGCAACATGGCCCCCAGTGCTACAGAAACTTGCAGGAGGAGCAGGTAAGAGCAGCAGAACTTCGTCCCTTTGCACTGCAAAAAGGAGTTGCCTTCAGGGCTTTTTAGGTGTTTTCCTTCAGAAAAATGTACCTGAAACAAGTAGAAGGAATGAGTACTCAAAACTAATTCGTGCTGGTGTCCTAGAAAGGAAATCAGTGAGCTGTAAAAAGAGTTTGTGGATGAAACAAAGTAGGTGAAGCTGTTGAAATGCAGCTCCCCTGTTCCGTGTGGGAGGCTCAGATTTGGAAATACCTTCTCAGGGTGATGAGCAGCCCTGAACTGGGACACAGAACTGCCCTTGCTGTTGTTCTGTCCCTTTTGAAAGTTCCTTTGCTGCCACCCTGCTTCCTGTCAGTGCCCAGGTGAACAAGCTCATCCTGTGGATAAGAAGGGAATTTATTTTGGAAGCTGCAGTGCAATCCCTGTCAGCCAAACTGTGGATTGTGCCGGTGAGGTTGGAGCTGAATTCTTGGGTTACTGGCTCTGCCACCTCATTATGGATCAGGACTAACAGGAAAGGAGTCTGTTTGCTGGAACCTGCTTTGGATGCAGTTCAGACTCCGGAGAATCAGGTCATTATAAACTTTAAATTGCTGAACTGCTCAAGCGGAAAAAGATGAAATTGCAGCTGCTGCAGCCTTGGTCCTACCTGGAAGTGCTCACGTAGGAAGGGATGTCTTTTTCCATGACACAGTCAGTATCTAAAGTGGAACTCGGGTCTCTGCTTTGTTTGCTGTCGGGGAAAGTAAAGCGCTCGAGTGTGTAGCTGTGATAGACATCTGAGCGAGCCTCGCTGCTGTAATGACCCAGTTTCTGGGGAAAAAGACTTGCTAATGGGGAAGGGCATTGATGAAAGAGGCCTGCGGGTCATTCATCGCCCCTGGCAACCAGGCTACCTCTGTGCACGATCCAAAGATAAGGAGCTGGCCAGGAGACAATGGCCACAAAGGCAGGGGGAGAGGTAGAGCCACTTCTCAGAAAGGAGAGGGAAGGCACGAGGCTCTCCAGTGCTGCAGACTGGAGGAGATTTAGGAAGCATTCAGTTCCAAAGAGCAGCACGTTTTGGGATATCTCTTCCATGAATTCAAATACCTGCTGTTTGCCCTGGTAATTTGCATAATTTAATGCTGCTTACGTGGTCACATTAAGGCCTTTATGTGATTCCTGTCCCCAGCCATGTGGAGCTCTGGTTGCAGTTGCAGAGTTCACTTGATAAAAATAGTTGTGACAGTGAATGGGGGGAAAATCTTGTTGGCTTCTTCAGCTTCCACATTAAATCAGGGATGCTGAGAAAACGTGAGTGAGATGCCTTCAAAACCAAGCCGTGGACCACAGGTCAGTCCGGGAGACTGCAAAGAGCTGCTGTGGGGGAGAGCAGATGCTGTTTCCATCGTTTGGTGATGACATCGTGCCACACCTGCAGCATGGAAAACTCTGCTCACATCCCAGTCTGGTCATCCCGGGTGTGGGAAGCAGAAGGAAGCAGGGGTGGAGTTTCTGTCCCAAACAGCAAAGGAGGCAGCTCCCTGAGAATTCCCAGCTGGGTGGCAGGTTTGGGAGGGATGGGGCAGCAGTGGCAGAGTTAAGGCATTTCTCTCTCCAGGGAAGAAGCTGCTGGGATAACCTTCCCTTGGAAAGGGGAGAGTAAGTGGGTAACTCCTGACACTTCTCCTTGTCGCTTTCCCTTTCCGTGCCGTTAATGAGGAGCGATGCTGGGAGCTCGTTAAAAGCAGTCCGACAGCGCTGAGCGAGCTTCACTCCTCTGCAGATTTTTGGGATGTGCCCAGCACCCTTATGGATTGGATCCCGCACTCCAGGGGGGAAAAGCGCTGCCTTATGAGAAGAAATAGAGAATCGTGTTCTCTCTGGCGTGTGCTCAGCTCGTGTTTTTGCTGAGTAACGGGAGGGAGGGGGGCGGAGGAGGCGGTGCCTGAGCGTTTCATTGAGAAATGGATGCGCTTCATTCTTCCCGCAGACCTGATGCTGCCAGGAGTTGTGGTGCCATCTTCTGGCCTTCCTCGAGTGCAACGGGGCACGCTCTGTGCTGTCACCCTGCTGGGAAACAGGTACAGAGGATTCTCCAGTCCCGGACCTGACCAGAAACTAAAAATGAAATTAAGGGTTTTGAGGAAATCAAAGCAGAAGTGTTGTCGTGCACTGTGAACCTCAGCAGTGCAAAATACAGCTGGAAGAAAGCCCACTTAGTTTTCTGGGTTAGGATATGTTTGAGCTGAGGTGGGAAGCTTTGTAAATTGGTCCTTTTGGACCTGTGTGGACCAATATTTTTAACAAAAGATTGTATTCTGCACAATTGTTTTTGTGTGTGTGTGGAAATCCTGAGTGAGGGAGTGCTAAAGCTGTCGGCTTTCTCTCACTGCTGGTCTCTTTTGGCAGTGTGTGTGCTTCTGGTGATTTATTAAAAGCAAGAATGTGTCCCTGCACAACCCTCACTTCATCCAGGCTGCACTTATCCTTGGGATGCTTTGGAAAACTTTACATACCAGAAAGATAACCAGAAAATATGTAGATCCTTTAAAAAAAAATCAGCTTGTACGGAACAAGGGCATTGTACAATAAATCCAGTCTATCCCAGTGGCACAGCCAGTGTGCAGTAGCACAGCGTGTTTGTGTTGTCCTGCTCCAACATTCCCTTCTTTTCCCAGAGCTCCCGTGGCAGTTGGAGTTGCCACCATGTCCACGGAGGAGATGCTGGCTGCTGGCATGAAAGGGAAGGGCTTTGCTGTGCTGCACACTCACCTGGATCACCTCTGGTGGGTAACTGCCAGGCCTCGGGTAAAATGAGCAACAGGTCTCGTGTGTTCACTGAAATCCAAATCTGTGCCCCAGTAACATTCATCTGTCAGGCCAGCTCACTGAAGGAGTTGGCTACAGCTTAGATAGGACCTTTATTCAGAATTTATGGAGGAAGATGAGTTCAAAGTAAATTTTACAGCTCAGAGATTGCAGAAGAAGACCTGTGCAGCTGCCAGGGCCTTTTTTCAGGGTGACATCTGTTCCCTGTCCTGTGGTTCAAAGCAGCAAAAGGAAAGCTGTGTTCTGCTTTTTCTTCCTTTTGTAGGGAATATGGTGACAAATCTTCTCCTCCTACCTTAGCTCCCTTGGTTACGGATTCTGCTGCGAAGGAGAGCCCTGGAGACGAGGAGGAGCTGCAGGGGAAGGAGCAGGGAGTCACCAGCTGCTCCCCTGAGCCAGAGCAGCACGTGGACATCAGGGAGCTGAGCCTGAAGGACAGAGACACTCGTGCACCGCTGCTGGGGAAGGAGGAGCTCCGTGAGAACAGAGCTGCAGAACCAGCTGAGGATGCCAGCACGGAGGAGCAGCAGGAGGCTGAGGACAGCAGGACCCCACAAGGTATTTTTGGATCCCAGTGAAACCAAACCCTGGCCCTCTGGTTTGCTGAAGCCCACAGACAACTCACTGCCTACCTGTCCTTTTTCCTCCCTGCAGAGCAAATGGATGCATTGTTTAATCAGTGCTTTTTCCATGCCTTAAAATGCAAAGTAAAGAAGTCAGATCTCCCTCTGCTCACCAGCACGTTTCTAGGCAGCCACATGGTCTCCTGCTGGTACGTGGGAAGGAGATGGAATTGGGATTGGCATGCTGGGATTTGGTCTTTAAAACGTGGAGATTGACTGGGATATTTCAGAAGAAGGTTTTGACTAAAAAGTAAAATCCAGTTCTCATCTAACGTTATCTATGCTCACTTCTGCCATCAAATACTTGTATCAAATACAATCCTTACATTAAATATTTGGATACAAGGATTTTCTAGGCCTGGATTGGCACTTGGGAGCCAACTTGACTTGGCTGACTTTGGTTTCACCATGGCTTAGTCACCTGAGTGGCTGCTTGCCTGCCCACAAGAACATCAGCACTAATTTCACTCATCACATTCTATTTATCAGCTGCTTTGCAGTAATTCTTTCTCTGTGTGATTTGCATTCCCGCTGTTAAGAAACTTCTAGCATAAGTAGCAAGATTTAAGAAGAAATGAAGGATGACTTATAACTAAAGAACTTTTAAAAAATCCATTTATAGCCCTGCTGGAAGACAACTGGACATAAAGAAATCAAGCTATAAGAAGGTGAGATTTTTCTGTTGGTTTGGGGTTTTTTTTGCATTAATTTTAGTAAAAAACAGAAGGAGAGAGAAAGTTTGAAACACAAGAGCAGGAGTTTAAAATGCTTGACTCCGCCTTTCTGATTGTTGCTTCCTTCAGTTCTCTAAATTCCTGCAATCCATGCAGCACCAGAAGATCTTACAGGTGAAGGAGCTGACCAAAGGTGTGGAGAGCATCGTGGAAGTGGACTGGAAACACCCAGAGTACGTAGAATATCACAGTCTTTAAAGGAGTCGGGAGTCTCTGAAAGAAGGGAGTGGAATTTGCTATTTCCTGCTCTGTTTCCATCCCTTTTAGTAACACTAAACAATTCTTGTTGCAGCATTAAAGCATTTGCAGTGCCTGAAGGATTTTCCTCAGCCCCTGCTGCCCAAGACAGCAAAAGTGAAGACAGAGAACAAGTGTACCATGCTCCTGAAATCGTTCCTCTTTATGGGGTCTCCACAAAAATGATCCCACTCTTTCAGGAATCTGGACACAGGTGAGCACAAAAAAAATGAAGAGAGACCAACAAAACTGCAGTTGCCGTTTCTCTCTTAGTCCAGAACCTAGCACTCAAATACTTGAGTTCAAAATTCTCTTTCTCTTCAGAAAAGGCAGCATCCTCTCAAGCAGTGAGGTGAGAAACATCATCATTAACTACGTGAAGAGTAACGAGTTGGTTGATGAAACAAACAAAAAGTAAGGACAGGTGGGAATTTTCCTACCCTGCTTCCACAGGAGAGGCTGAAATTAGAGGGAAAAAAGTGACCTGGTTTGCTCCTTCTGTGTGCTTTTGTTTTGTAGCTTTGTGAAGGTGAATGCCGTTCTGTGTGAGTGCCTGTTGGATAAATCAGAACAGGATGAGATCTCACACCTGAAGTGGGATGATCTCTTGAGCAGGTGATTGTTCTCTCAGTATCCCTCCCCAGAACTGCACTGATTTATTGCCTGCAACTCAAACCCCGTGGCGGGAGCTGCCTGAGTTGTAATTTCCTGGAGATAAATGGGAACAAGATGAGATCTCACACCTTAAGTGGGACAACCTTTTGAGCCTGTGATTGTTCTCAGTGGCCCTTCCCAGAGTGACACAGATTTATTGCATTGTTCAGGTGCCTTGAACGACTGCAGCCCTTACACCAGGTGACATTTTTTGGACAAGAACCCGTGGTGAGGAAAGGAAACGTTGAGCCCATCGACATCAGCATAGCCCAGAGATCATCAAACAAGAAGGTGAAAAAAGACAACTAAAATGAGGGGGGTTGAGCAGCTGAGATCCTGAGGGCAGCTTTGGCAGTCACTGTTAACCCCTCAGCAGTGATGTTCCCAATCATTATTGACCCCTCAGCAGTGATGTTCCCAATCATTATTGAACCCTCAGCAGTGATGTTGCCAATCATTATTGACCCCTCAGCAGTGAGGTTCCCAATCATTATTGAACCCTCAGCAGTGACATTTCCAATCATTATTGATCCCTCAGCAGTGACATTTCCAATCATTATTGACCCCTCAGCAGTGAGGTTCCCAATCATTATTGAACCCTCAGCAGTGATATTTCCAATCATTATTGAACCCTCAGCAGTGATGTTCCCAATCATTATTGACCCCTCAGCAGTGATGTTCCCAATCATTATTAACCCCTCAGCAGTGAGGTTCCCAATCATTATTGACCCCTCAGCAGTGATGTTTGCAATCCTTGTTAAACCCCACAGGTGACAGTTATCAAGAACCTTGAGCTGTATGGTCTGGACCCACAGTGTGTGGCCAACGCTCTCCAACAGAAGGTCCAAGCCAGTGCCACCATCAGCCCAGCACCAGGAGCAAAGGACAGAGTCCAGGTCCAGATCCAAGGCAACCAAATCCATCATCTGGCCAAGATGCTGCTGGGTAAGAAGATCCTGGAAACTGGGCTGGTTCCAGCAAAATTGAGCTTTTAATTCTTTTTTAATTCTTCCTTACCTGAAGTGAGCTCTTGGTTGTGTTGCAGAGGAATATCAGCTACCTCGGAAATACATCCAGGGCCTGGAGAAGGCTCCAAAGCTTGGCCGCAAGAAGTAGGAGAAGAATCTACGGTGAGGATTGCTCAGCTCTCAGTATTTACAGAAGTGTTCCCTGCCAGCAAATCAAGGATCATGTGCAGGCCCTGCTCATTCCAAAATGAGTCCTGGATGTTTACGAGGTCTGGAATTCACCCAAATAATAATATTGCTCCAGGTGTTCATTTTTCATAAAAATAAAAAGCTGAATAAAGCCCCTGGCGTTATCCTTTTGTGATATTTTCTGGAAGTTGATACTGAAGCACTGGACGCTACGGTGGCTTTTGGGTAGTTTAACATTCTTGCTTTGCCTCTTTGATCAAGGGTGTGGAATAAACCTCCACTGAAATACAAGAAAAATACATTCCAACACAATCCTGGGACAGTCCAGTGTGTTCTGCCACAGGTTGTGAGAAATAAAACCCACTCAGGTTTAGATTTTATCCTTTTAAACGTTTCCAGGTATTGAAATCAGACATTTCAGCACTGAGAATGAACTGTATTAGCTGGACTGCTGTAGTTTATGTTATTTTTATATATAAAAATACGTTTTCATGTATGACATTGAGCTGTAATTTATCACAGGGAACAGTTCTGTCAGCCCCAGCTAAAAGATTGAGATTAATGGAACACTTTGGGCAGGTTCTTACAGGGGTGGATGTTCTTCAGCTCTGTAGCAGGAGGTTAGGAAGTTTAAATTCACTTCTAGGAAGGATTCCTGTACTTCCCTTTAGACTTAAATCCATTGAAGTTCCGTAGGAGGGCAGCAGAAAAAGAAAGTCAAGAGATTTCTTTAATTACTGACAGTTTTATTATCATTGTCTCGTACACTGTCTGCATATGAACAAATAGTTCCAGAACCTTCAAAAAAAGCTGAGAGTGAGACATTTTGTAAAAATGCCATAGAATCACTAGGGAGTAGTAAAAATAAATTACAGCATTGCAAAAATGCATTTCACTTTGCCATAGAAGCTCTACTATTCCATCCTGTACACATTATTTTACAGGTTTTACAGTAGCCATGGAAAATAAACTCACACGACCTAGGGCAAGACAATTGCTAACCAAAGGCACTGCCAGCAGGGTTTTGCGCTTAAAGAAGGGGCAAATGCTTCTAAAAACACCTCAACTGACCCATGAGAGTCTGAGTTTCGACACCCACCAACTCTTCAGACGCCCCTCATCCTGAAAAAAAACCAAAAGAGCCCTCCTGGCGGCAGGAGGTTTCCAGCAGCATCCACAGTGATTGCATACGAAGCCATGCCTTCTACAGACTGTCAAAGACATGCTGGGGCCAGGAAGGGACAGGGGACACTCACCAAAACTCACCAAAAACAAAAGGAAACCTGCACAACTTTTAGCCAGAAAGAAAAGGGATTTCAAACCAAGCGTGTGGCTCTTCCCTCTCAGAGCCACTGGCAGTTTTTACAGCGTTCTTCCCCGGGGTGGAACTGAAGTATTTATACGGTGCTGTCAAGGCTCAAAGCACCAGATAAACGGTATTTAAGTGACTCCACAAGCGAACAGTGAAGTGCTAAGTCTGCTTGTAGCCGGACAAACAGCCCCAGAGCACGGGAAGGGCTGCTCTGTGGGGCTGCCAGCAGTTGTTAAAGGTCGTTGGTGATGAGTACAGTACAGCTGGGGGCTCCTGTGCACCGGAGCCCTGCGAGCAAACCCTCACTGCTGACCAGAACAGGAGCTGCGACTGAGCTTGGCAGAAAGTGGCTTTCACACAAACCGAGGGCTCGAAGTGATGCAGTTACTCTCGTAAGGTTTAGAATCAAACATACTCAAAATCCGGAAAAAAAACCAAAAAACTCCCAAGCAGTCACCTTCCAGAAAGAAACAAACCAGTTCCTCATCCCTTCCCCGGCCACAACGGCCTCGTCACACCAGTGCCGTGGGGACAGGAGGGACGAGGCCTCTGCGCAGCTTCCTCCGTAGCCCAAATGCAAAGTTTTCACACTTAAGGGAAAAAAAAGGCACTGAGGTAAATTTTAGACTCCTCCACACTCCCCACTAAGCTGTTGCCTCCCCTCCCACTGGGATCACAGCAGCCGCAGCGAGCTCGAAGGGCCAGCTGTTCATGGAGTCCGCACCGCGCCCTGCCCCTGCTCCATCCCAGTCCAGCACTGCCCTTCCCCGTTCCCTGCGCTCTGCTGGGCTGTGAGCAGAGGGAGGGCTGGCCCTGGCTGTGTGCAGCGTGCTTGGTACCAAGCACTGAGGGTAAACGTGGGGCCCGTCCTCCCCCCTGGAGCATTCCCAGTGATTCCCAGCATCAGCACCATGGAGCGAGGGCAGGGACCGAGCCTGCAGCTCGAGGACTTCTCTGAGGGATGCTCGGCGTGGTGGGAGCCCTGAGACAGGCAGACAGGGACTTGCTGTCCTCTCCTGACTCCACGGAGAGAGCAAATCCTGGGGAGCTTCCTGGACGTGCAGGAGAGCACCAATTGAGAGTGGGGAGGGAGAACAGGGCACAGGGAGGGTGTGACAGGGACAGCGGGGCTGGGACAGCACTGCGAGGAGGAGGAAGCACAGGTGAGGTGGGCAGAAAGCATCCAAGGACAATAATTCCCTTACCTGGTGCCACCTCCACACCCCAGCCCTGGTTGGGGCCCCCTCCCTCGGGGCCAGGCATGTTCACAGCTCAAAATCTGATTTGTGAAGGGGTTTTGAGCTTTCCTGGGTTCCTCTGATGGACACGTATTGCTAAACCTTCAACACTGAACCCTCAGCCTGCGCCCCAGCCATCACCTTCACACTTTTCAAACAGAATTTCTGGAAACATAGGTCCCAATTCCTACAGAGTAGAGAACTGGTGAAACACTGGCTAACTTAGCTAAGCATCAGGCATAGTTACTGTAATTCAGCTCTCTTCAAAATTACAAGTCAAATAGAATCAAAATGAATGATTTTCCTGGGAATTTCTATTACCAAGCTGCAATAATATTTACTAACAGACCGTTTGGGCGTTGCAGCTGCCTTGGTGTCATAATTTGACGTTTCCCTGGCTGCCTTAGCCCTGAACAAGTCCATCCAGCATTGGTTAGAGCTGCAACACCCACGTGGTTTGGTGCAACAACCTCCTCCCCTTTTTCTGCTGCTTCCTGTGCTCTCCTTACGAAACCAGAACTGGGCCACGAGGGCACTGAGGGCCACAGCACCTCCAAACAGGAACGAGCAACTCGCTGGGAGGAGCAGGAACAGCAAGAGGTGCCCTGCTCAAAACTTCAGCCAGCAGATGGGTCCTGTTGGGTGTCACACTGAGAATTTTCCACGCAGCCTCTCCAGCGGATGGCACGGCTGGAAAGCCAACCAGCAGCTGTGTTTGCTTTGTTGAAGCTGTTTTAAAAAACAGGTTTTCCATTCTTGGACTGGCTCTGGTCCTGGGAGAAGAGGTTTCAGAAGAAGAAAATGCAATAGGATCGTTTTAGGGGTGCTGGGAGCCAGTCCTTATGGGAAGTTGAAGAGGGAGAATGACTAAGGTGTCCTGAGAAGTCTTTTCATTTAAAAACAGTCTCTAGCTTAGTCTGATGCCCAGTGCCTCCTGAAGGTTATCCAGGTTTGCCTCTGGCTTCTTTCAAGGTCTGTTGCAGTCTCTGTTTGAACCTCTCGTACTTCCTGTGCACTTGCTGGATTTTGTCCTTCTCCTCTTTGTCCAGGATCATCAGGAAATTCTGCAGCTCTGGGATGGAGAACGCGTCCCACTGCAAAAGCAGCACAAACAGAGGCCAAGTGAGCACACACCTCATGGGTTTGTGGGTTCTTACCTCTGAATCTGTGAGGGGGAGCAACAAAACGCATTTAAACGTATCTGATCTCCTGGGATTTTAATCTCATGTTGTGAGAGAGACGGGATAAAGAGTTACAGCATGAAGGACCATCCCAATCCTCCCACCCCACAGCTCGGGAAGCAGAATCCTGCAGGATGCAGCAGCTCCCAGCATTTGCTTTGTTGTGGTGAGGAGCAAGATTTCAACCAAAAATTGGCTGTGAATTTATTACCTGAGTGTTCCTGGCTTTTACTTAAATTAGTGGATTACTTGTAACAGTGTTCAGCTAATCTAATTAGTGAGGATTAACCCTGGGGCGGCACTGCCGGGTTCCATCAACGGATTATGGAGTGGCCATCAAAACCGGCCTCAGCGTTTTCACAGCTCAAACTGAAATTGTTTTAAACCCCCAGATCATTTAGGAACAATAAACAACCAGCCCAGCCCTATTAGAGGGAAACAGCCCTTTTGGTGCTGCCTCTGCCACACATCTGCCAGCTCTGCCGTGTGCTCCGCATTCGTGTGAAAACCAGGGGAAAGAGTTACCCACATACCTCAACTTCCCCTGTTTCGTTTTCCTTCAGCACAAAGCTCAGCACATCCGAGTCAGGGCCCGCCAGCAGCTGCAGGTACAGGGGGTACTCGGTGGGAGGGAGCTTCTGCAAGAGCACTGCAAGGACAGCAGACACCCCCAGTGAGATCAGGGCTGCCAGAGCAGAGGGAAGCTCAGGAGGTCAGCTGGAGCATGGAAGGGGATGCTCAGGATCACAGTGGAAGGGGCTGGGTCTCTATCACAGATTCGTGATGATCTCTGTAAGGTCTCAGGTGGTTTCAGCCCTTTCTGAAAACATAATTCCCTGTTAACCTAAATGGCATCACCTCCTGTGGAGGTCTGGCCATTGATTCACCTGGATTTTTAGGCTTTGCCTGCCTGACACCCCAGTGAGCCCTACAGGACACCAAACAGAAGCCAAACTCACCACCCCAGGGAGAGCTGGCAGGCGCCAGGCCCCGAACTCACCTTGCCCATCTTTCCGCATCTCCTTGAAAAGTGCAAACTTCTGGGGGTTATCCACCACCATGAACTTCTTCAGGAGCCCCTGGATCACCTCGCTCACCGTGGTCGTGCTGCTGATGTGCAGCTGCTTGATGGCATCCAGGGGCAGGTAGAAGGAGGTCCTCTTGTCCGTCATCTCGGCCAGGTTCACCTCCTTGAGGGCATCGTAGATGGACTGGGGCCGGATCCCGGCCGGCACCGTCACGGGCCGCCGCAGCTTCAGGTGCACCTTGATGAACCCCGTGTACGTCCCATCGTCGCTCTGAGGCAAAGCACACAGGGGTCAGGCTCCAGGGAGCTTTCCCAGTCCCTTTTCCACCACCAGAGGCTGGTCTGCAGCGTGGGCTGACAGCAGGGCCTGCCTCCGCTCTGGGAGTTCCAGCGTTTCTCGTTAATCACGTCAAAAATACCCAGTAATTTCGGGACAGTCACTACTGGTTTTCTCTTGGCAATGATTCATCCCTTCCCCTCGTCTGTGGGATCTTGTATTATTTCAAACCAGCCCTGCTATGAGGCAGTTATGGAAATTCCATTGCACGGAATTTGTAGTTGCACTTCATTGGGATTTGAAACCCCTGGTTCAGCAGGATCCCCCAACCTTATTCCTTATGCTTTATTCCTCATTTAAGGGATTCTCACATCTCCTTGTAACGAATCATCCCTGGATACCAGCTGGTCCCACCACACATCCCTTACCCCACCCTCAGCTCCACAAAAATGCAGGAATCAGGAGAAAAGCCTGGTCCTGCACAGTCCCTCCAGGAAGCCTGGCAGTGGTGAGGGCAGAGCATCTCTCTCTAGAAAGGTTTTGTGTTCCTAAACCCACTTCCAACAGCTGCTGAACTGTCACAGCCCCGCTTCCACCGTGACCCATCCCCACTGGGGCTCATCTGTTTGGGGCAAGTCTTTGTGGCAACTCCTTGCCAGAGAGCAGTGCCAGCAGGAAGGGATGGAGGCAGGGAAGGGCTACCTGCAGTGCCAGTGACACTGCAAGGCCAAGCAGGAGGAAAAGCAGCCTGACAGCCACTCTCACCCCGGTGACACCTTCCCCACAGGCTGGCCCCGTTCAGAGCCCACAGCAACCAGCACCAGGCTCTGTGTGTGAGGGAAAACCAGCCCAGTACGTACCAGTTTCATCAACAGGCAGTTGGTGACCTTTGCATTGTACTTTTCAATCCTCTGTTTGATCTCCTGGACGGTCGGAGGCTCGGGTTTTTCTTCTTCTACCGTTTGTGTCACATTCTGCAATCAGAAGAGCGGGGCTTTAGCTGCTCTGCGCGTTGGGTAACGCTCCATCTGTTCAGCTCCACGTTTGCCTGGGAAAGCGGGAGCGGATCCTGCGCAGATCCTGAGCAGCCGTGACGCAGGCGGGGATGGTCCCTGTGCCCAGGAGGCCACATGTGCAGGATGCCACATCCCCACCCCAAACCACCTCTGACACCGCTGACAGGCAGTGGAGGGCAACACAAAATGCACCAGTTGGTGGCACGGAGCAGTTAAACATCCCAGGGCAAAAAAATCCAGCCTTTAAAACCCAGTTTCAAAGCGAAGCCACGTGCACCTGTGAGCATTTATTTACTTCTTGCAATGCAAGGAAAAAAAATCCCATCCTATTTCCAGTATTCACAGCTCTGACTCCCCAGAACTCAAGCAGCTTCTGGTGGGTTCACCCAGGCAGAACCTGGAGTTAAATCTCTCACTGCTCTTGCCCAAAGCGTGGGAAATTACAGCTCAGAGCAATGAAAGCACACGAGCAGCAGGCTGGCTGTGTGACTGACAATAAATCAGGCACTGCAGGGCCAGTCCAGGCACCCCAGCCCGTGGCAGAAACCGCTCGGTGTCCGCGTGGGCTCACCCCGAGGGGGACAGAGGCTGCTGCTCGCCCAGGTTTGGGGGAATTTCCTCCAAAACCAACGGACCTGACCTGTAGGTGGGCTTTACCCGAAGGCCACCCATGGAAATGTCACTAATGAATAATCACAGAATCATTAAGGTCAGAAAAGATCTCTGAGATCGAGTGCAGCTGTTAACCTCACCATTAAACCATGTCCCCAAGTGTCACATCCACAGCCTTTCGAACACTTCCAGGGATGGTGATTCCACCACTTCCCTGGGCAGCCTGTTCCGAAGCCTGACCACCCTTTCATGAAGAAATTTCCCCTACTGTCCAATCTAAACCTCCCCTGGCTCCCCTCCAGCCAGGAGGACAGATCTCCTCTACAGCACTGCCTGCTTTATCTGCCAAATCTGCAGCAAACGAGCCTCTGTGTGCCTTGGGCAATGCTCGGCGGGCTGGATCTCCCTGCCCAGAGCTCTGCTGCCTTCCCAGAACTCACCACCTTCCCCGGAGACAGCCTGGGAACGCATTTTGCCAGCGCTGCCTGGAACTGTGCGCAGCGCTCCCAGATTTTATGTGGGCTTGCTCAGAAGTTGGCATTAGCAGGGAGCAGAAAGCGTGAAGGGATGTGCCATCAAGGCTGGGAAGGCTCAGAATGAAAACTGTAACCTCTGAGAAGGGAAAAAAAAGGGGAAAAAAAGGCAGCTTGGGGAGCAAAGCTTGTCTCTTCCCAGACAGCCCCAGAGCACACGCGACAAGGAGGCAGCAAGCTGTAAATAAGCCAACACTGCCCAAGGCTACCCATGGTATTTCTTTCAGGAGGAGAATCAAGCAGAGGACAGACTGAAACCCTGGTTGCAATGTGGCAAGGCAGCTGCAGGGCTGGGACCGGGGAGCCCTGCATTCAGTGAAGCGATTCCCCAGTGACAGCTCACGATTTCACAGTTTCCATCCCAGAGCAGCAAACAGCTCGAGACCTGTCGGGACAGCCACGTGGGGCAGGCAGCCAGGGGACAACGCTGACACTGGGCTGCAGCCTCCTCGGTCACTCCAAGAGGGGGAGAGGGGCTTTAGACAAGGGCATGGAGTGACAGGACAAGGGGTGACGGCTTTAAACTAAAGGAGGGGAGATTTCCATGAGATATTGGGGAAAAGTTCGTAGCTGTGAGGGTGGGGAGGCCCTGGCACAGTTGCCCAGAGCAGCTGTGGCTGCCCCTGGATCCCTGGCAGTGCCCAAGGCCAGGCTGGACGGGGCTTGGAGCACCCTGGGACAGTGGGAAGTGTCCGTGCCCATGGCAGGGGTGGCACTGGATGATCTTCAAGGTCCCTTCCAACCCAAAGAATTCTATGAAAATAAAAGCAAAGCTTTGGTGGGTTATTTGAGAATTGCACATAAATATTGCTTTATCAGAACTCCCCAGTCTGTCAGAGTCCTTTGGCTCATGCTTCACCTCAGTCTATGCACTGCACCAAGTCCTGGCCACACACAGGTGCTGGGCTGGCAGGGCCGTCTTTAAAAATCATCTTTAGAAATCATGCCGAGGGTTGAGATTTTGAAAGCAGCATGATGGAAAATGAGAAAAAAAAAAAAAAGAAAAACAAACAAACAAAAATCCTTCCCTATAAGTGAACAGAAGATGAACTCTCAGAGACCCTGCGCTTCCTCACGTCACCCCTGTCACAGCACTGGGAGGCACAGCTGTGCTGCCCTTCACCAGGGCTGGCCCCCACCCCAGCGACACTGGGGGAGGGCAGGGGACCCCCAGGACCGTCCCCTCCTGCACACAGAGAGCTGTAGCTGCAGAGCTGAGGGCACCACACATCATCCATGGCACAAACACAGACAGCATCCATCCATCCATCCATNACCCATCCATCCATCCCTCCCTCCCTCCATCCACACATGCCTAAAGCAAACACAGCAGCTCTGCCTGTCCCTGTCACTGCAGTTTCCTTCTCCCCAGCAGGGGAGGTCCCTCCCCTCGTGTGCTGTCCCCAGCCGAGGGACACAGCTCGTGCCAGCAATTAAGAGCCTTGGAGCGGCTCGGTTTCCATGGAGGAACACGGCGCAGCAGGACAGCAGGAGCCTGGAGCGGTGCCCCAGGGCCTCACAGCAGGCACACAGCAGATGAGGATCGCTGTGGCTTCCAAGAAGCCCAAACCGCTGGCAGCAGGAGGGGGCCTGGCTCAGGAGCACGTCACCGGTGTCACACGATGCCACCGCAGCGCTCCGTGAACAAACCGCTGGCCAGCTGTGGCGTCCTGTCCTCCCCACGCTGGGCAGGCCAGGTGTACCTGCAGCCTGCTCAGCCCCCTGCCAGCTCCCCTTCCCCCTGCACCCTCCCACTCCAGGGAGGGAAAGTTTTGATAATTTCTTTCCATGCAGTCATCCCACCACGGGTGGGACAGTGGCACAGTGACAGGACAGTGTCCGGATGAAACCTGGGGACACACAGCGAGGTCACGGGACAAACATTAAGGCAAACCCCAGCCAGCTGTCCCAGAGGATCCAGGGTGGGGCCACCCCAGCTCCAGGAGCTGTTTAGGGCTGGGGGAGCCCTTAAGGGCACTGGGGATCCAAGGGCTCCACCCTTCACCTCTTCTTGCCACTCAAGTGATGCTCAGGCCTGGCAACACCACGAGCCCCCCAGGCAGGGTCCACCTGTCCATCCCAGCCCTGCACACCTAAATATTCTGCTTTTCTGTCTTCCAGACCCAAACCAGCCCAGCAGCACCAGCCCTGTGGCATGGGAGCTCTGGGAAGAGCAGCCACAGCCTGGGTGCTGCTCCTCCCGCAGTGCACGATCAGATCAGCTTCTTCTTGCTCCTCACAAACCAACCCCGGCCTCCAGTTGAGCAAAGCTTCTGCTGCAGAATCTGCAATTCTGGCTAAAGGAAGAAAAACAGAAGCTTTTAACCATAAACCGTTGCCACATTTCCTGTTGTACGGGGACAGGATGAAACGAGGCGGTGACAAAACAACATCTCTGATCTGCATCTCAACCCTGCTGGGCCCTGCTGCGCTGTCCTGCGTGGAAAACAGGGAAGAGCCAGCTCAGCCGTCCCTGGGGATCACAGAACAGGACACGAGTGTGGCAGCCAGAGGAACGGGCACATTCCCTGTGCCACCCTCCTGTGTGACCGGCAGGAAAGCCCCGGGAAGCCCGGAGCTGCCAGGAGGGCTCCACGCCTGCTCCCTGCAAAACCTGCTGCACAGCATTGCACGGCCACGGGTGCCACAGGTTAAACACGCTGGCAGCTCGCTGGCATCGCCCACGCTCAGCAGCTGAGGGCTCTGCCAGCCCTGTGACACTGCCACAAAGCAGCTCAGGGGCAGCGGTGGCTGCACTGACGCAGGGAGCCACGGGCTGCCAGGACGCTGTGATTTGGGACATCGACCTGCCTGCACCCTCCCCCTGCCCTCCACAAGCCACATTATTGCTCAGCTGTAAGAAATCCCGATTGTAAGGAATGACTGGAGCCTCAGCTGGCACTTGGGCTAATGCTCCACGGGACAAAGGCTGCCCGGGATGAGCTCAGGACGGGCAGGACCGTGGCACACAAAGCCCGTGGCCCGGGGCTGGGCAGAGTTCACTGCCTTGGCCCCCTCCGTGCAAGCCAGCACTCAGCTAATGAGCTGGAAACTCCTGCCAGGCTTTTATGGACAACCCAGGGGCCATCGAGATGATGGTGACAGCTCTCCAAAGAGTCCCAAGCCAAGAGAGGCAACAAGGAAACCTCCTGTGACAGATATTTCCATTTACAAGGATGCCAGGAGAAACACACCCCACATTCAAAGAGCACCCTCCCTGCAGCCTCTCACCTTCTCAAGTCAACCCTCAACTTAAAAACCTTTTAAAAGCCCCCAAGGCAGGCCCTGTTTTGGGAATAACAGCTCCAGGTGGGAGCCAGGAGCTGTCCCACCACAGGAGCTGGTGTGTGGTCACAGCCTGGAATTCCAGCAGCTCAGGAACTGTGGCTCCACCAGCAAACCAGACACAGGACAACAGCAGAGGCAGAAAGGCTGAGCGTGGACACTCCCTAGAGCCAGGGCCACCACCCCTGCAGCCCCAGGGCCACCACCCCTGCAGCCCCAGGGCCACCACCCCTGCCCCTCGCTCCCAGCCAGTTCTCCTCACCAGCTATTTCGTTAATGAATCTGAAGAGCAGAGCACTGGGGATGGATCTGGCCCAGCATCACCACATTCTTGGCAGTCTTATCTCGAAGCAGGAGTGGCCAAGTCCTCCCTGGCATGCTCGGGCACAGCTCCATCACCATTTCCATCAGCCAGGCTGGGACAACTCGCATTCCCAAACCCAAGGCCCAAGCTCTCCCTTTGGCTCCTTGCTCAGACTGCAGGAGCATTTCAGAGATCTCCTCTGAAAAGATTTTATGAGCTGGGGCATCAACCCTCAATTTTTCTGCTTATTAAAGAAAGATTTGTCTCAGAACAGCAGAAAACAAAGCCTGGAGAGGCACATCCGCATGCCCCTGGCTGTGGAGCTGCAGCTCAGAGCAGCATCACCTGCGACCACAAACGCGGCTCAGCACAAAGGACTGGAAATAAATGTGAATGCTTCAGATCTGAGTCAGAAACAGCAGCTCAGATCTGTAAATCCAGCTGCAGCAGGGAGTGGTGGCAGCTCGGGGACACTGGGGACAGGGCTGCCACCAGAGCTGGGACATCTCTGCTCTCACAGAGCTCTCCATCCCTGCACAACACCCAACGCTTCCCCTTCAGCGCCCACTCCCAGGGCTCACAGCACTAAATTGGGAAAGGATCCACTGCTCCAGCACAGGCAGGCAGGGGGAGAATCATGCCAGAGATCTGGACCCAAAAAACACCCAAAAAACCTGAAATACCCCCAACATTTCCCTCCCTTTGAGAAATCCAAATGAGGTGCTGTGGTTTACTTTGGGGCTCAGAGGGAGAGGCAGCAGACAGGAGAGCTGTGCCTCTCTGGGGCAGGGGACAGGGATGGCTGCTGCATTTCAGAGAGGTTAGAGCAAGTGAAGACAGGCTCCCTGTTTTGATTGCCATGGAGATTTCACTTAGAAACCGATTTTCCTGCCACGTCTCAGCTCAGCAGTGAGAGCTGACAAGGTCCTCGCAGGGAGCTGCATCTCAGGGGGGTCCAGGCTGGAGCTCCTCTGCATTGCACCAGGCTGGCCATGCCCACGTTGCTCCCCCAGCCCCAGCTGGTTCCCTGCACCCCACAAACCTGCCCTGAGCAGCAGCCAGCTCTGGGATTATGGGGCAAGGCTGGGTGGGATCTTGGAGATCCCCTCATCCAGCGCCTGTTTGGGTTCTGCCCCTCCTGTGCTCCCCATCCCTGGACATTCCCTTGCCCCCTCCCCTCTCCGAGGCAGCTCTCCCATCAGCCACTGATGCAGGACTCCAGGAGCAATTCTGCAGAGTTTTAAGCAATCAGGCTTCAGGCAGAAGCCACTGAAGCCATTCAGCTGGAGAGGCCCGAAAATGCAAAGTAATGGATCTCCAGGGATGAGGTCACATCTGAGATCTAAACCAGCTCTTTACTAATGAATACTGATTTCACTGATGGTTCTGGAAGTAAAAAGGAATTACAGCATTCCTGTAGAGAGAGAGGCTCTTCAGACTAACGCAGTTGTTCCAATCAGAAAAATTGTTTCTGTAATCCTACAGATCAAATCCCACTCTGTGAAGTGCCACACAGTGGCCTGTGCGTCCCCTCCTACCCACCCCCACCTCACTGCCTCCCCGGAGATGTTTCCTGTGTCTTTCAGGATGTAAGTTATCCAGGTTTAGCTTCCTCCTGCCCAGAGCAGGCCATGCCCACTGTGCCCTGCCTGTCCCGGGCTCGGGAATCACTCCTGGGCATCCCGGGATGGACAATCACCATTCCCAAACACATCCGCCAGGTTAACTCTCTCTGGGCTCTGAGCTGATGTTTTCTGCCCACGGCCAGGAGCAGGTGGTGAAAAAGAGAGTTGCTGTCACACATAGCTCCTGCAGGGCTGGAAATGCTCCACATTCAATAATTACCACTTAAATAAGGTGCCAAGTTAAAACGAGAGGACAGGGAGGGAACCAAAACCCAAGGGAGATGTCCTCCACCTCCTCCTCCGTGTCCACCTCCTCCTCCCTGCCTCATGCTCCTGCAGTCCCTGCAGCACCACCGACCCCAAACAAGCCATGAACTGCCCCAAAACCTCCTTCCACCAAGGCCTGAGTGTTGTTTCCACTCTGCGAGACTCCACCTCCACACACAGCCCCATTACACAACACCAGTTGGGTTCAGCAGCACGTTCAGTGAGCGTTTGGGGTTTTTTATCACGCACAGGAACCATTTCCTCCCTACAACACCAAACCCCTGAAAGGCTCCATCTTCTCTGGCAGCCTGAGCTCTGCCGCCCACGCCGGTCACGTCCAGGTGAGGAGCTGAGGAAAAAGGAGCTGCAGGAGCCCCTCACCCCTCTGTGAGGGAGAAATCCCAAACAGCAACAGCACCAGGCTGATTTCCAGAGGTCCCTGAGGATCTGCAGTGCCCTGGCTCAAACAGAGCAGCTCTGGCTGCACCAGCACCCCGATCTCCTCCATCTCCTCCACAAATGAATCATCAAATGACATTTAAAAACCAGCAGTACGTGTTGGTTAATCATAGCGAGACGGAGCTGCTGGCTAGCGGGGAATATCCCATCTCAAACCATTTCTGCAGAGAAATTCAACAGCATTCCCAGCCGATTGAAGCTCCCCCTCCAGAGCAGCCCCCCCCGCCCAAGGAGAGCCCCTGGACCTGCTGCAGGAAGCTGAACCCCAAAGCACCTGCTGAGGGCTGCAGCTCTGCAGCCTCAGGTGCAAACACAGCACAGGCTGCACAGGAGCACGTCGGTGCTGGTGGTTTACAGGAGGAATTTAGGTGAAAAAGCTTCTCCCTGGGCCAGATTTGATCTCTGGGTGCTGCAGGGCTCTCGTTCCCGTGTGAAACTCCACTTCTGCAGCAGCGCCTTCTCCTTTTATGCTCAGCTCTGCTTGGGGCCCCAAAGTTCATGACAGGGATTTTTAATTTATTAATTTTATTAAAAATAGACATTTAAAAACTGTGAAGCAGCCTTATCAGTGTTGCTGAGACACAAATCTCGCCGTGGGTGAAACACTGCCCAGCCAAACCCTCTGTCCTTCCCCGAGGCAGGCACGCAGAGCCCCAGGCTCCCAGGAAAGGACCACGTTCATCATCGCGTTAATCAGCTCACGGATTAATCCTGCCCTGAACTTTCCCATCCACCCCACAGGTGCAATTTTCATCCACGGTACAGATTCTCGAGGCCAAACCACAGGTCCCCGCCGGGGAGCCTGACCCGTGGCTGACAGCTGCCTGAAGGCTGCTGAAGGATTTCACCTCATGCTCAAAAACACACCGAGAGCCGGCTCCTCCGGCGTGAATCCCCGGGGAACGGGGAAACCCGGCGTGGAAAAGGCTGAGAAAAACCCGCAGCGGTGCAGACCCCGCACGGGGGAGGGCAGAACCCCCTCCCCGCCGGCAGCTCTGCCCTGACTCCAGCACAAGCTCATTTTTGGCAGCACCCGCAGCCAAACGTGCGGGAGCCCCGGCATCCCCCAGCCCTGCGCACGAGCTGCGTTACCTTGGCAGGGACCTTGCTCTGCGCGCTGCGGAAGAACGAGGTTTTGGCCGTGAAAAAGCAATCCTCGAGGTCTTCATCCAAGCTGCAGTAGCCGCTGCTCATGCTGCTGCCGATGGTCATGGGAGCCGGGCACGGGCGAGGGGCTGCGGGCGAGCCGGGGGGCTCGGGGGGCCGGCGACCATCGGGGTCCCCGCTGCGGCTCCGGCGAGCCCCGCGCTCACATCCCCGGCTCGCCGCTTATCTGCAGCAGCTCCTTGTGCTCATCCTGCCGAGCGATTCCTCCTTAGCAGGCAGCCGTGCCGGGTAACCCTTCCCTTCCCTCGCCTCCCGCACCCGCCTCCCTGCGCAGCGGCGCTGGGGCACCATGGAAGGGGCAGAGCTCCCAGTCCGCTCCCAGTCCGCTCCCGCTCCGCTCGCCGCTCCCGGGGGTGCCCGCGCAGCAGCATCGCCTCCCCTTCCTGCCCTCGCCTCACGCTGCCGCCGGCCGGCCACTTCCTCTTGCAAAATTTCTCACCCCGCTCGCAGCCGAGGTGCAGGGCTCGGCCCTGGCCCCCCCCGGGACCCCTGGCACCACCTTGGAGACCCAAAACGCGGTGCCACGGAGGGCTGGGGGCTGCTCCGTGCCTGTTAGAGCATCCTCGGGAGCTGCAGTGGCATCGCCTTCTGAGGGACTCGAGGCGGTGGGGAAGGGGGAGGCAGGTGAGGCTGCAGCTCGGACCCCGCTCGGGGTGCCAGGAGCCCCTGGCCATCCCTGCCTCTCTGCTCTGCAGCTGATTTCAGAGCAGCAGGAGCAATTTCGGCACCCAGACTGAGGCAGCTTCACCTGCAGCCCAGGAAAAAGCTGTTCAGCTCCTGGGTCCTGCTTTTACAGCAGCCGTGACCTTCCTGCTGGGTGAAGATCACGGGGATTTGTGCGGCTGGGCAGGGGAAGGGCTCTGCTCCCCACAGGATGCCCAGGGTGACTCCAAGCCCCGTCCAGCCTGGCCTTGGGCACTGCCAGGGATCCAGGGGCAGCCACAGCTTCTCTGGGCACCCTGTGCCAGGGCCTCAACTCCCTCACAGGGAAGGATTTCTTCCCAATATCCCATCTCAACTTGCTCCTCCAGCTGCTCCCACAGGGCTCCAAGACCTTCCCACAAGCCACCACCCAGCACCAAAACCCCTTCTCCTCTTGACAGGTTGCAGATGTTGCTCCAAACCCTCCCATCTGTAGCTGTTGAAGGAATTCAATCGCTACAAGGCTTGGAGAGCTCCTTGCCCACCACCAGCAGCACCCCATGAATACAAACGGGGATGTGGATGGAAAGACTGGCAACATCTGCATCTCAGAAAGAGGAAGGCAAGAATCCAAGTGCCTTATTTACAGAGGGAATAAATAAGCCACGTTCTTATGGCAGCAGCGCGTTCCTGCAGCAGCACAGCCCCCTGTGCTCCACAGGGATTAATTTAGAGGAGAAAGAGGCTTAAATTGAGCATGTGCACCACCAGCAGAAAGTGAGGGTTGGGAGCATCGGCACCGGGGTCTTTTATGAAGCCTCAGCTCAAAAGTTTCTCGGTGGAACCAGGGTGCAGCCCCTGGATGCTCCATGGGATTCTCCCAGAATCCCTCATGTATCCCTCGCATCCCTGCTTGGGACATCAGCTCCATAAAAAACCCAACAAAACCCAGTAATTTTGACCCCTTTGTTCAGCAGCAGCTCCAGTTAATGGTCACCTGCACATCAGCCCCCCAAAACGCCACTGACCCCGGCGACCTGTTCACAGCACACAAGCAGCCCTGCCCGATCCAGGGACCAAACTCCTGCAGCTGCCAGGACCAGCTGAGCGAGGCTTTTGGCAGCTTCAGCAGGGTCTGGATGTCACCCTGGGAGGCGGATCTGGGACCCGAATGTAACACACTCCTGAACACTTCACTGGATCAAAGCCCAAATGATTAATGCCTGGTATTACATGGTAACAGTACTTAAAGAGGTGATATTAAAATAGTTATTTCTCTGGTGCTTCCGCTTTGCTTAATTTTGATAATACGATTTAATGACTTCCAATTATGCCAGCCATTAATTTTTTCGTGTGTTTTCAGGTCTCTTCCCCTCCTGCCAGTGTATTCAGGCATCCTGTTAGTCTCCTACTGGAATACTGACATTATTTTCCCTCCATCCTCCTCCTTTCCAGCAGCAAAACCTGCCTGACCAACAGAAACGCTCCAGGAGTGTGTGCTCAGATCAAACAAACCTGGCAATGATCTTTCCCTGATTATCCATTATCCATAATGAATGATGGAGCTTTATTACAGTGATTTACCCTCATTAACCCTCAGATCAGCCCCCACACCCCCAGCACAGGCCACGGGAACCCAGCCAGGGCTTTGCTGCGCTGAGGATTCCGAGGTGCAATCCCCGGCCAGGGCTTTGGGACGGGCTGATGGATTTCTGTGTGCTGCTGGAATGGGAGAGGCACTTTTGTTTCCTTGGCACAGGATGCCTCCCCCTCCCCAGGATGACACCAGGGCCGTGGCAGGGTGATGGATGGCCACGAAGCACAGGCTCCCTGCTTGTTATTAGGCCCATCAATAACCCTGGCTGGGGTGATGGCCCTGAAGATGAAACGAGCCTTTCCCGTTTTTCCAAGAGCCCAGCATTGCTGGGGGAAGCCCAGCGACATCCAAAGGAGATGTAACCACACACAGATTTAGCTTCACCCCCTTATACAAACACCTGGAGTGGAGAACCCACTCTGAGCCCCTTTGTAATGCGTATTTTAGAAAGATCCATCCCATCCCACTTCAGATCCCTCCTGACCGTTTCATTCTGAGCAGCAGCAGCTGCCCAGCGAGGCCAGAGCTTGTACAGCAAAGGATAAAAACCAAACCCCACACACCCAACAGAAACCCCACGTTTGCCTTTGGAAAAGTGCAAAGTGTTCCCATCTGCGGCTCTGCACAAGGTCCTCCACAAAGAGGGATATAAGCACGGGGTTATAACGAGGGAGACAACACAGAATCACAGAATCATCAAGGCTGGAAAAGACCTTTGACTGCATCCCACCACACCTACTAAAAGCCAGATCATGAAGTGCCACATCCACTCATTTTCTGAGCACGTCCAGGCACGGTGACTCCACCATTTCCCTGGGGAGCTGTTCCAAACCTTTCAAAAAAGCACACAGAGCCTGCAAAGGCTCCATCCCACCAAACCCACCCCAGGCAGGTCCCCCAGCGAGGCCTCAAGCTTGCAGCATCAAGCATCTCACATCTCACGTGGCGTGGTGAGAGCCTCCCCGGCCCTGCAGCCTGTCCCACCCACGCAGGAGCCCCAGACACTGCAGGACAGGGGGGGATTAAGGCAAAGCTGAGCCCTCCGGAGTGACCCTGGGATTACTGCACATCCCTAGCGCAGACTGAAGAGTCTCCATCCCCCGGGACTACCGAAACTCTCAAAACAAGGCTGTCAGCCAGAGCTCCTGGAGAAATCCACGCTCACGCCCTGCACAGTGCAGGAAAGTGGCATTGAGCACCCGGTGCTGGGACAGTTCAATCCCAGTTTTGATCCTCCTTGCGGGCACTGGGGTCTGGGAGCTGTGGGGGGTTGATGTCCCCGCATGGCACTGCTCTGCTCCAGGTGACAGCGGCGTTTTAAACATCACACACACCTTTAATGGGAGGGAGGGGGATGCCCACATTCCCAACCTCCATCCCACCACAGCCACCCAGGCAGGGCACCTCGCTCACGGCCTGCAGGTGACACATCGGTGACACTCACAGGCTGAGCTCTGCCGAGCCCTCCCTCCTGGAAAACGCTTTGGGAGCAGGAAATCAGCTCTCTGCAGGACACTCCGCCGGTCACCACGGGGCTGTGCCCCCCCCGAGCCCCCTCCCCGGCGTACCTGGCTGCCGGGTGGCAGGAGGGTGCTCTCTGGGGACAGCTGGCTCTGGCACTGGCGGCGGCAATCCAGCTGGATGAGGCTGCGGCACTCCTGGTGACACGTGTACCTGCAGTCTGCAGGGACAGAAAGGACAGCGTGAGGCACCCCAGAGCTGCCGGGGGGCACTGGGGGAACCACGGGAAGGGACTGGGCTGCAGCCAGAGGGGTTCCAGCACGGTCAGAGCTGGAGCCAGGCACGTGTCCCTGTTCACACGCGTGTCCCCGCTCACACGCGTGTCCCCGTTCAGGCACACTCCTGCAGGTGAGGAGGGGCACCAGAATACCTCATCCAGAGCAAAATCTGCTCCCACAGCCTCTCCCCAGGGCGTCCCTGGATGCAACGGAGTAGCACAAGCCGCGTTCCTGCCACGCATCCTGCGGCCTCTCCCCGACCCGCTGGCATGGGAAATCCTCAAATCCCACCAAACCACAGGGTCCCCACTGGCCAGCTCTGCTCCTGGGAGGTGTCACCTGCAGCAAAAGTGCACAGGGAAAGGATCCTTCCCCTCCCACCATCGGGAAACATCTTTGTACTGGACATATGTCAAACTATTTAAGGTCACTAAATATCACAAAAGGGACCTTAGAAATCATCCAGCTCCACCTCCCACACCTTCCACTGTCCCAGGCTGCTCCAAGCCCCGTCCAACCTGGCCTTGGACACTTCCAGGGATGGGGCAGCCACAGCTCCTCTGTGCCAGGGCTTAAACTTGAAAACTTCAAGGGCCAGCTGCGGTGACAGAGGCGCGGCTCTGCCACCAGCAGCCAGAGATCCACCCCTGGAGAGGGCAGGGCCACAAACCCACCCCTGGAGAGGGCAGGGCCACAAACCCACCCCTGGAGAGTCCGTGGCCTCCTGTCCCCAGGTGCAGCAAGGCATTTCTGTGGCTGTTTTCTTTGGATGCCGACCCCATGTCAGACATTAACCCGTTCATGCACAGGTGACTCTGCGCAGACCAGCTTTAACCCCTCAGGCACAGGGTCCTGCTCACCCCCAGCTGCAGAGGGGCACATTTGGCAAAGCCAGCTCCACTTATCCCATGTTCATGGCCACCACTCCCACAGCCCCTTCCCTCAAAGCCCCGACCCCTCCAAACCCTCCTGACTGCCGTGAACAACCTCCTTCCACTTTAACGGCCCACCTGAGCCTTTTAATTTTTAACTGCCGCACAAACAGCCTAAATTTACTTTTTACACTGCCTGAAATTCCACAGCGGTCACCAGCCTGGAGAAAAAAATTATATCCTAAAAGCAAGGCAAGAGAGTTCAGTGCACAGAGGGATGTGAGTGCCTGTCCCGTGACCTTGCTAAGAGCCACTGAACTTGTATTTTAAATACTCTTCTTATTTCTTTTTTTCTTTTCTTTTCCTTCTCCTTTTTTTTTCCTTAGCATTTGGGTCATTGGTTTTGAATGTCTGGGGCTTGCAGGAAAGCAAAGGAATATCCCATGTTTGCTCTGGAAACTGATTTCTGCTCAGCTCTGGTGGATTCTCCAGCGCCTGAGAATGAATGAGAGGAGCTGAAGCACTGCTGGGAGCTGGTGCCTGAGGGGGGAAACATCAATCTCCAGGGGAAACAGGGAAATCATTTATCATTTAACATTCATCTGGCGTGAGCTGTCTGTCATTCTCCCATTCCAAGTCAGTTGTCTCAAGTAAGCCTGGGGGAAAAGCAGCGAGATTTGGCTTTTTTCTTCTATTTTTTTTTTTTTTTTTAATTAGAGATAAGCTGCAGTTACACAGTAATTTAATGCATGACCTTTCGAGCAACTGCAACAGCCTTTTAATGGGAGACATTGGCCAAGTCTTTGCTGGAGAAGCTCCAGCTGTGGGTTCACCTGAGCATCTGCCACCACCACAACGTCCCCCCCCCGCCCGTGTGGGCCCAGATCTTCACATCTGGGCAGCCCCAGCACGTGGGGCGAAGGCAGCCACACGTCATTTGGACCACAGAAACGCCAGTTCCCAAGCAATTCCTCCGGATTGGGCCCGCTGTGGCATTTCTTTGTGGGATTAAAGTGTGACACGTCCTTAGTCACCGTCACCTATTAACAGACCTAATCACCGGGGATCCGGTGGGGAACACTAATTTTAGAAACCCTGCACAGCTTTGGGAAGCAGCCACATGACCCGTTCGCCAAGAGGAGCAGGATGCCTCCACTTAGGCTTCAAGATAATTTCCATTCCAGTCAAACAATGGAACACTTGGAAATGGAGTTTCTTTAAAAAAAGAGAGAGAGGGAAAGGTCACGATACTGTGAAAAACTTTGGTGGCTGAAGGGAATTTCCCTTTCTCCACAGATAAAGGGGGATAGAGAAAACCAGTCCCATATAAATGCCCATGTCACTGCCTAAACACAGGACTGCAGTCACACAATGGTTTGGGTCGGAAGGGACCTTAAAGCTCCTCTGCCATGGGCAGGGACACCTTCCCCTATCCCAGGTTGCTCCAACCTGGCCTGGGTCACTTCCAGGGATCCAGGGGCAGCCACAGATTCCCTGTGCCAGGGCCTCCCCACCCTTCTCCAGCCATCCTGCCCACCCCAATCCTCCCATTCCCACCCCCAGGACACCACAGACCCCATGGGGCACCTTCCAACTCGACCCGACCCGAGTGGAAACGGGGACAAAAGGAGGAGGCGGCTCCACAGGTGTCTGAGAGCTGGGCCAGCGTGGCAGAGCGGAGATCTCCTGCATTCGGGCTCCGGAATCCTTCAGGGGCTCCCACACCTCCAAGTGCAGGCCGCACCTGAGGCTGGATTTTGTGCTGCCCGAGGTGCTCGTCCCGTGCCCGACGTCACCGGGGTGACCTCAGGGCTGGCAGCAGGATGTGGCCCTGCGGCACCAGGACAGCGGGAGGCTCTGAGGGGACAGGGCAGGACCTGTGGCACCACCACCAGACCCACAGAGCAAGCCCAGCAAGGGTCTCAGTCCTCCTGCAACCCCCCAGGGCACCGATCCAGCCCTGCAGCTCCATCACTGCAGCCTCGGCTCGGCAGTTTTGGGTCCAAACCAGAGGGTTTGGGCTCATTTGTTTGCAGACACTGGTAAGCCCCAGGGGCTTGCTTCTGTTTGTCCAGAGCAGAGAAGGCCCCGTCGGTGACAGCCACCCCTCTGCGAGGTCCCTGTGTCACTGCAGCGTCTGGAGCACAACCCCAGCTGCTGGCAGATGCTCTGGAGCCATTATTGAACAAAAATCAGATTTTCCTTTGGAGCGGCGAGGGGGGCAGCACCGATGCCCTGTGCTCCTGCCAGAGCGGGGCTGCACAAGAGCCGGAGGAGGAGGTGAAGCCACCTGGTGCCACAGGTGTGGTGCCAGCCCTGTGCCCACCCTGCACCTGCCAGGCAGGATCCCTGTGGCCAGGCCGTGCTCAGCAGTGCCAAGGCAAACCCTGCACCCCAAAGAGCAGCAGAGAACCTGCAAACCCAGCCAAAAAACCCCAAATCCCACCACCACCTACCTCTAACCAGCAACACCTCCCTGCTGGGCCTCCTCGGCAGGCGCAGTCCCGCGGACCAGGGCTTGGACTTGGGGAAATGCCTGAAGATTTTACGGATTCTCTTTGTTACAAGCCCGAAGCAAGTGGCTGCTCCCGCCTTCCCGTCCGTCATCCTCGGGAGAGGAGGCCAGGAGCTCTCCAGGCACATTCCAGCCCCGAATGCTCTGGGATGCAGCAGGCACCGGAGCAAGTTGTGTCTGCTCCCACGAGAGGCCTTTTCCCCCACGGAGATAAAGCACTGACATTGTCCATTTACAACCTGCTGCCGTCTGACGGGCTTATTTATTTATTTTTCTGAGCAGGGAGCGCAGCTCAGAGCTCGTGCATCTCCTGTAAGCCATGGAAAACTTTCTATTTCTGGGGCTTTTTGCTTGATAAGATAAAATAACCCAACGGAAGAGATTAGACAGAGAAAGTGCAGGACTCGGCCGTGAGCTGGGAGGTCTCTTCCCGGCATCCTCTCTTCTCTCTTTGCTGCTTTTCCCCGCAGTCTTTTAAAGTTTGAGGGATAAAAAAGTCCCCAGTGTTTAATCAGAGGTTAAAGGAATACACTGAGATTAACTGTATTTATAATATCGATTTAAACTCTGCACACAGTTAAGAGAGGCTTGTAGAGCCTTTCACAGCATCTGTGAAAATCAGGGCTTTATAAAAAAGAGGGATTGTTTAGTGATAGGACAAGGGGGCTGGTTTTAAACTACAAGAGGAGAGATTTAGATGAGATATTGGGAATAAATTGTTCCATGTGAGGGTGATGAGGCCCTGGCACAGGGTGCCCAGAGAAGCTGTGGCAGCCCCTGGATCCCTGGCAGTGCCCAAGGCCAGGCTGGACGGGGCTGGGAGCACCCTGGGACAGGGGAAGGTGTCCCTGCCGTGGCAGGGGTGGGATGAGATGAGCTCTGAGGTCCTTCCCACCCAAACCATTCCGTGGTGTATCAGTGACAGCCGCACCAGGTGTCAAGTGGTGGGGTGGGACACAAACACCGCTTTAACAACGCCCCTGAAATCTGCCACTTTGTACCCACTCCCCCATGACCTCTCTGCTCAGGACCCCTCCCACAAACCGTTCCTGGCACCCCTGCCCGAGACAGGGAGTAACAAAGATGGAATTTAACCAGTCCAAAAAGCAGCAAAAGCCGTGAGTTCTCACAGGGGGCTTCATCAGCCACCCAGAGCCCCTGTGCACCTCCCTCCTTCCCACAGCCAGCCCAGCAAGCTCCACTGGCATGAACCAGAGGGAGTAGCCCAAAAACCAACCTGCACGGTAAGAGCGGGAGCCTCGGCTGGTGTCTCCCTCCATAAACCCTTCCCAAGGCGCTGGGCTGGAATGCAGCAGGAAACATGACCCTGGAAGACCTGAGCCACCCCAGGAGCCTGTCCCACGGCTCTGGGCAGGTCGCCGTCCCTGCCCACAGCTCCATCTCCTCGCAGGGAGGAGCACGCCCCGCCCGGGGCAGCCGCGGTGGGCGGGAGGCAGCCCCGGACCCCACCCCGGCCTCGCCCACCCCCGGCAGCACCCGCCTGGCAAACGCCATCCCCACCTGCCCGAGTCACCTGGCAGCAGGAAAGGCGTCAGGAATCTGCCTGGATCAGCTAAATGGCACAGAAATGCAAAGTGCTGTGGGTCCTGTGAACTGCCAGCGATTATTATTTACAGTGGCGAGACTGAGTGTGGGAGGATGTGGAGGAAGGAGAGACACAAAAACCAAAGAGCAGCAGTGGTGCGAGCAGAGCCTCGTCCAGGTGAGGCTGGGCTCGGTAAAGAACTCGCTAAAGAACTCGTTATCTTAAGCAAACGGCTGCTTGAGAACCAGCAACACTAGAACTGAAGTTTGCCCTGCAAATTAGAAAGAGAAATGGTGTTTTACCAACTCCCTCCTTAAGGAAGTAGGGGCTGATTCAGGCAGAGCCTGAACACACAACGAGCTGCTCCGGGAGATAAGGGAGGCTCCAGGCCAGAGGCACAAACCCCATTTGGATGCTGAGGTGCTTTGCCGGGCTGGATCTGTGTCGCAAGATGTGCAGATCAAAAGGCGGCTCCAGGTGTGACAGCGTCTGCAGAGGTGCTGGCCACGCTCTGAGGTTTCCCCCGAGGGCTGCCCCACGAGCAGCCCTGCCCACAGCAAAGCACGGGCAGCTGGGGTGACTTTCCTGCAAAGAACCCCTTCGGCCAATAACGTGCTATTTTATCAACGCAAATATCAAAATATTTGATGTCTGGTTATCAGAGACACCGAGAGCCAGGGAAGCACTCGAGTCGTTCCCAGCCGGTGTCCACCCAACCCCTCCCAGCAGGAAGCTGCCCCAGCTCCGAGCCCAGCCTGGTTCCTGTGCTGTCCCAAAGGCCAATAAAACGCGCAGAGAGGGCTTTGAAGCTGCGTGAGTCACCAGGACACCCAAGAACTGCAGCCGCCCCAGCAGAGCTCACCAAACACCCCGCAGCATCCCTGCACCCTGCCCGTGCAGCCCCCTGCTCCTCCGTGCCGGGCAAAGCTGGCAGGAAAAGCTGTCCCGCAGCAGCGGGACAGACATTCACACCCCGACACGGAGATTATTTACTTTACCGCTGACTCAGCTCTGAGAGGTGCCAGCAGCACAAAGCCGCGGGCATTAGACAGGGGAGGTTCAAGGCGCAGCCGCTCCTCCTGCCCAAGCGCGTTCCCTCCGAGGCTGCGAACAAGGATTTTGAGGGGATGCCAGCAGGATTCGCTGCCGAGCTCCCACCTCCCCATCCTTTCGCGCTGACACCAGTGGGAGCAGGATGCTGGAAGTCTGTCCTGCACACAACCTGGAACACCCCGAATAAAAGCAGGGGGAAAAAGGCTCCCACGTCTCAGGGAACATCTGCATCAGCCCCAGGTGCAGCACCCGCGGGCAGGACTTGGGTTAGAACCAGAGAAGGCCCCCCCGAGCCTCCTTCTCTCCGGACTGAACAGTAAATAATTATAATAAATAAATAAATAAACACCACTTGCCCATTTTACTAAATACAACCAGATCTGACGTAAACAAAAATAGGCCAGAACGGTACAAACAAAAACCCGAGTATCCTCAGGCTGCAAGTCAGAAGCAAACGAGCAGCAACTCTGCATCAGAAAGAAAAAGAAATGTTCACCAAGGGGGGAGAGCACGCCCCGTCTGCAGCTCTCGGGCATTTTTAATGGGAATCACTATTGGGATGACAGGGAATGCAGATATGAGTGTCCCTCCCCCCCATCCCGGTTGTTTGGGGAGTTTTGGAGGCAGAACTACTCCCACAGCCTGCATAATTCTCTGAAATGAAAAGGGAAATAGAGTTATTTAAAATCCGTTTCAATATAAGTATGGAAAACTTCCTGCCAGAGGAGAAGTCCCTCAAAACAACTATTTATACAGCATTTCACAACGCCACAAAATTCTGTGAATTTGTGCTTTAAGTCAGGATTTCAAAGCACACAAACCAGGACCTCACCTCGGACCCGACCCCACTTTCCAGGGGCTGGCGAAAGAGCCTCCACAAAGCTTTTTTTTCCCTCAAATAACCCGTATTTCTCCTAAACTCGGTGTTTCTCTAAGCACGCTCATTCACACATTCCCTGCAGCGTGCCAGGAGCTCCCAGCCCGGGGGAATCATCCAGCCCTCAGCAGGTTTCGAGGGAATTAATCAAGAATACCGGGCAGAAAGCAAAGGTGTACCCCAGAAATCAGATTTACACCCCCCTCGTCCCACCAAGGTCCCAGCCCCGGCGTGTCCCCGTGTCACGTTGTGGTGGCGGCTGGGTTACAGTTAATTAACAGCAGTCAGGGCTAAAGCCTTAATGAGAGGCAGCAGGGCCATATGGTGCTGCTGTCTCTCCCGACCGCCCTTCATCCCGAACGGCTCCGGGAGGCCCGGGCGAGAGCCCTGCTCGCCCCGCGCCGCGCAAATCCCCACCAGAAACATTTAATTGATGCCTAATCTGAGGAAAGCCAAGCGTAAGGACCAGAACTGGCTGAGCCAGGCGCTAATCGCCCCGGTGAGGCTGGTGCTGCTGCACGCGCCTGGCATAACCCTCCCGAACAACCCCAAAAATGAGCGGCGACGCGTCCCCCAGCCCGCCCAGAGCCCAGAGCTCAGTCCCGAATTATCACCGGCACCAAGTCCCTGCCCCTCGCACCCGCAGTGAGGGCACCCTCACGGGTACGGGAGATCTTCTGGGCACAGACCTGCAGGGAATGGCAGCAGCATCAACCCCTTCTGCCAAAAATCAAGAGGCTCAGCTGGCCCCGACCAGCAAATTTTCAATTCCCTCAAGCCCCAGCAGCTGCATCCCGAAAGAGTTTCCCACCAGCCTGAGGGGCTGAGCTGGACAGGAGCAGTTTCACAGCCACCAGGGCTCAAATCCCCGCGTTATCAGTGACACGGGCTTGCTAAAACCTCTTCGTTTCCCCTCCTGCAACAACTGCCACGGGTCACACCTCGCCAGGGAGCGGGAGCAGCACCCGGGACAGGGGACACGGCGCGGGTGTCGCTGCACGGCCCCGGCTGGGTCCGTGCCCCTTCCCACCCAGGGGAAGGATGAATCTGTCCTGCAGGGCACGAGCAGCAGCAGTGCCGCCCGGATCCGACACGAGGAACGCGCCTTGGTGCATCTCCCCGGCAGCAGCTCCCTCACCCCGGGGGTTCGGGCAGCGCTTCAGGCAAATTTACAAATTCTGGAGGACTTTACCCCTCACTGCAAAGCTTCACAAACACGAACCCTCCCTGCTCACCGCGAGCTGCTGATGCCAACCCCGCCCATGAGCCGATCATCTCCTCTTTCCTGGAAAAGCTTCATTTTCCAAACCCGCCCGGCAGCACCGCACCCTGGAGACCCCGGCCCGGTCCCTCCCGATGCGCAACCCCCCGGGACCCCCCCAGGGGGAGCGGAGGGACCCGGCAGGTCTCCGCGGCACTAAAGCGGGACCCTGAGCGGTGCAGAGCTGGGGGGAAGGGGAGGGGAGAGGGTCCGGGAGGAGCAGAGTCCGGGCAGAGTAAGGGGTGCGGGACAGCGAGGGGCAGGCAGGGCTCAGCAGGGCTCAGCAGGACGCGGGCAAGGCGCGGGCAGCACTCACAGTCGCAGCGCAGGGCGCGCTCCCGCACCGCCTCCCCGCACAGGTCGCACCATCCGCGGCGCGGCAGCCGCGGGGCGAAGCGGTGGCCGCGGCCGCGCTCGGGGGGCTCCCGCGGCGCCGCGAAGATGCNCGGCCCCGCGGGGCGCCCCTCCCGTGGGGACCCCCCCGAGGATCGGGACGCTTCGCTCTCGCACCCCCCGCGCGATGTTTCCCCGTGGAAGCGCTCCTCGCCGTGGGGTTCCCCGTCCGCGCCCTGGGAACGTCCCCGCAGCAGCCTCGCCCCGGGAATCCCCGCTCCCGTGGGGGCTCTCCCGCTGGACAGTCCCCCCCGTGGGTCTGGGGTGCCCCGGGGGAGTCCGAGCATCCCCCCGGGGGGGTCCCGCAGCACCAAGCACAGCCGGTGGCTTTCCCCAGCGCCTTCTGCGGGAGCGCAGCCGCATCGCCCCCGCTTCGTCCCCGCGGGAGCAGGGAGATCACGCGTGGGGCACCGCACCAGAACGGGCAGCTGGGGACAACCCCTTGTCCCCTCTGCGGGGCCAGCCGGGCTCCGAGGGCTGGGACGCGCAGGAATTGTCTCCCCGCGCTGAGGCTCCCGTGGCTGTGGGAAACGCGAAAGGGAAAATATCGCGGCCGAATCTCGAGGCGCTGCAGCTCGGAGCGCAGCGGGGCCTGGGGCGCTGCTCTCGCACCTTCCCTGCGCACACGAGGCTCTGGGGGGGCCGGACCTGGCGCTGCGTGTCCCCTGCCACCGCGAGTGACCCCGTCCTTTTAGCGCTGCGGATGTCACCGAGGATGGGGAGGTCCCTGTCACCCCCTCGCTGCTGGCCGGGAGGGACACTGCCCCTCTGCCGCGTGTGGATGGACACGGTGACACATCCCTGAGTCACGCAGGACACCGCCGGCCCCTCTCTGCTGCTCTCACTCGTTCTGGTTTGAAACACGTTGATTCAGACGGAATTGCCCCCGAATTTCGTTTTTGGGAGAGCAGGGAGGTGAGGGGCAGCTGCCGTGAGGGCAGAGCTGGGCTGGGTGAATCCGGGCTGCCGGGCTTATGAAAAGCTGAATTTGACGTCTCCCGTGCACTCTTGAGGACAGGATAAGCCAAGGATATCTAAATCCCTTTCAAGGATTCTAATTTGAAGGCTGGATTAAACCACTGGCTCTGAGTTACAGCAGCCTAGCGCTATAAGCAGCCCCTAATAAGAGCTTCAAACCGAAGGAGGAATAACGCAGCTGGAAAAATTCGAGTTTTGTTCTGTGCTAAGCAGCAAGATTAATTTTTGGAAGGTCTTTTCCTTCCCCATTTATGATCCTGATTCCCTTTCAAGCCTCCTCTGCTTCTGCTTGAAAACAGCAGCAGATTTATCCCTCAGTAAATTGTTCCACAAAAATTTGGTGGTTTCTCCTGTGTCCTCTACAGACTGTTAATTGTATCACAAATCAGCTGCAATAAAGGAAATTTCTGAGGGTAAAGGTCTGCCTGGCACCTGGCTGAGAACCTCCTAAAACCATTCTGGACTTTCGTTTTCCCAGTGCCATCCCGGGACACAGTTCCAGTCTCTGTTCTGCAGCTCTGGGGGATAAAACTACTAAATAAATGTAATATTTTCTGTCCCCACAGCAAGCTGTGGCTCAGCCTGCACAAAAGGCTCATGACAGTCGTTATCCTTCCCAGCTGTCCCTGCAGGAATTCAGAGCTGACAGCACAGGGAGCTCTTTTAGGCCACAGGTTAAAATATTTTGGGAGGGGGGGGAAAGAAAAAACCCCGAGTAATTAACATTGGCAGGAAAATTGTTGTTTCATTTCGATTCCAGAAGTCCCCTCTGCAGCTGCTGCGTTACAGCAGTTTAAGCATGACAAGGGCTATTAGCAAAAACTCTTTTTTCTGTTTGCCAAGAAATAAATCCCTTTTTGCTGAAGCCAAACATGTTCCAGGTCAAACGCTCAGCTGGTGCGAGTCAGTGCAGCTCCACTGAACCCGAGGAGGTGCAGCAGGGACCCTGCCTGGGCTCCCTGCCCTCTTCCTATGGGAATATCCATGAATTCGGGCTGGATTCAAAATAATGCCCATTAGAAAACTCGGAGAATCCCAGAAAATAATTCGTAGGAGAAAAGCTTTTAAGCGATGGATTCGTTCCACCTCTCCACAGCAAACAGTTGGGTTTGACATTCAGGATGTTGGTTTTTAGAATTAAAATGAGTGGGGAGCTTTGGTGCCAAATTCCACCGGGGAAAGGTTTCCTGGGCGGGGGAGGCTCCTGGGCACCCTCGGCGTGTTCCTACAAGAAAATCAGGCCGGGCACAGCCCTGCAGCTGCTGCTCCTTCTTCCTTTTGCTGCCTTTGCAGGGACGGATGTGTCCCGGCACTGGGATGTGCCAGGGAGGGGTGGGACGAGCCCAGCAGGGTGGGATCTGCCGCCCTGCCCGGCTTTGGGTGCTGCTCCCCAGGATGGGGGTGTGGGACGAGCCCAGCAGGGTGGGATCTGCCGCCCTGCCCGGCTTTGGGTGCTGCTCCCTGGGATTCAGGTGTGGGATGAGCCCAGCAGGGTGGGATCTGCTGCCCTGCCTGGCTTTGGGTGCTGCTCCTGGGGATGGGGGTGTGGGATGGGGGTGGCAGCCCATAAATCACGCTGGGGACAGCGGGCGAGGGGCAGCGTGGCCGACCCTTCCCACAAACGCCTCCCGATACCATCTCCCACTCCCGGATCCTGGCAGTTCCCTGTCGCTGCTCCGCACGCTGCCCTGGCTGATGACCAGGGAATTACGGCTCCTCATCAACCCCACGGTCAAAAAACAGTCGGGAAACCAGAGCAGAACCACTGCTCCTAACAAAGGAGGGGGACAGCCCCAGCGTGGATCAGCAGGGTCCTCCCGCAGCTCTTGGGGCAATTCCCGAGGTGGGAGGGATGTGTTCCCTGTCCCTCCTGCTTCTCCGGAGCACAACAGCAGGGGAATGTTGGGAATTTCTTCCCAGGGCAGCTCCAAGCACTCACAGCCACCAGCATCCCCCCTGCCCCGCTCCAGCACGTTAAAAGTGGGAATAATCCCTAAACAAGGAAGAGGACAAAAGGCCAAGCCTCTTCTTCCTCATCATCTGACACAGGGACACAGAGGACACATAAAAACATCGAGTCCTTCACGCACTTTTTAAAAAGAAAAATATAAAACCCCACTCTGTTTTCTGGCAAAACTTCCAGAGGCTCAGGGCACGCGGAGCTGGTGGGGGTGAATGTGCAAAGTGCTGGAGCAGAGAGGTAGGACACAGAGAGCCCCCAGGGCACGGAAATCTGATGGCTCCGTCGCTCCCGGCGCTGGGAATTCCCTGTGGTGGGAAGTGGTTTTGCTTCAGCAGCTGCACCTTCACCACGGTCCTCAAACGCTGGGAGTGGGAGCAGCCCCACCCAACCTGCAGGGACAAAACCAAAGGATTTAGGCCAGATGTGGTCCCGAAAACAGGGCTGAATTCCCAATTCCTGGGTTTTTTTTTCTTTTAAAACTCCTGGACATCCTGATGTACGTATTCCCATTGTCCATTTGCCATTAAGAGCTGCAAGAAAAGGTTGCAGAGGAAGAGAATCGGGGGGGGTTCAGCAGTGGACGCTGGGTTTTGCAGAGATTTTCGTACAGAAAGCATCTACTTCCCCATGGCATGAGCAGTGGTCAGCGCAGGGAAAAGCCTGGAAAGAGGCTGAGGAAATGACGGAGAAGATCACGGCTAAAACTCCGAGAAATTCTTTTGCTGCCAGACCATGACGCAAATTTGGGGCAGTTCAAACCCCGACGTGGAGGGACTGTGGCTGTGCTTGGCAGCTCGCGGGGAGCCCACCCAGACCCTGCACCCCACATTCCTGGTGGGAGGGGGAGCAGGGATCCCTGCTCCGGGTGTTCCCACTCACCGCTTGATGATGCTGTTGTTGAACTGGAGATCACAGGTGACCGACCTCATCTGCTCCAGCAGCTCCTGCATCCTGCACGGACAAAACCAGCCCTGATTCCTGCATCCTGCAGGGGCAAAACCAGCCCTGATTCCTGCATCCTGCAGGGGCAAAACCAGCCCTGATTCCTGCATCCTGCAGGGGCACAGCCAGCCCTGATTCCTGCATCCTGCAGGGGCAAAACCAGCCCTGATTCCTGCATCCTGCAGGGGCAAAACCAGCCGAGACAAAACCAGCCCTGATTCCTGCATCCTGCAGGGACAAAACCAGCCCTGGTTCCTGCATCCTGCAGAGGCAAAACCAGCCCTGATTCCTGCATCCTGCACGGACACAGCCAGCCCTCACTCCCACAGGACACCGAGCAGGGATCACACCCAGCAGGGACACAGTTTTCCAGTCCTGTGGGCACAGAGCACTCACCCCATTCCCGAGGATGAGCAGCAGGAGGTTCTGCTCCTCCCCAAGGAGCTGGGCTGTCCCCACATCCCTCTTCCCAAAGGCTCACCTCAAAGCCATCTCCTGGCGTGCCTGGCTCAGGGGCACGGGGGAAGGCACGGGAGGAGCCGGGGCCAAACTCCATTTGTCCATCTGGAGAAGCCAGTCCAGAGCCTGTGGAGATGGAGAGTCCTGGCAGTGCCCACACCGGGGGCTGTCTGTGGGGCTGGCCCCGCGGCCAAACACCCCCGGAGTCACACCCAGCACTCCTCCACGATCAAATAAAGTAACCCAAGGAGCAGGACATCTACCAGGAGGTTGTGCCCCAGCTCAGCAGCTTTGCTGTGGGAGCTGGAGGTGAAGCAGCATTTTCCTGCTGTTGTAATTCCCTTTTATTGGGCACGGATCCCTCCGTGCCAGGCAATCCTTGGGACCTGCCAGAGGTTTCCCCACTCCCTGCTCACACAGCGGCACAAAACAACACCTCCAGCTTGGATCACCCACAAAGAACTGCAGCAAGGGGTTTAAAAGTACTCCAGGGTTCCCCTGATTAAGCCAGGTGCTCCTGGACCCTGGAGAGGGGAGCAGGAGCATCCTCAGGAGCAGGAGGAGGCCGTGGAGCTGCAGCCCTGGACACCTACGCCCTGCAGGCAGTCCTGGCACTCCATCATCTCCACACTGCAGGTGCTGATGCGGTTGCTGAGCTTCTTCAGGTGCTTCTTTATCTCACAAACTCTCCTGGAAAGGGAAAAAAAACGAGGACAAAACTCCCGGTCAACGCTTGGCATCATTCATTTTTTAAATGTGTTTTAATTGCACGCTGCTTTCTGCAGACCTGTCTGGACTGAAAATCCTGAAGGAAAGCAAATGAGTCACAGCAGGGTTGTAATTACGGCTGCAGCTCCAACAGCCACCATAGGCCAGGTTATCCAAACAGCACTAATTGCTAATTAATTATGAAAAGTTGCTTGTAAATGAGGCAGCTCAGGCCCATCACTTCACCCAGCATAGCCTGGGCCTCTTGTCCCTTGGAGGACTGAGCATCTACCCAAAAAAACGCCCCTCACACCCAGCAGGCACATCAGGAGTTGTATAAAAAAAGTGTTTGTTTTGGCTTTCAAAAAAACTAAGGGAAGAATATTTCAGGTGAATGATCCACCTCAAGTCCCCAGAAAAACAGCCACCACCCCCCAAACCCAGGCAGGAAACAAAACAGGGCAATTAAAACTGAAGTAACAAGAAATTAAAAATATCCAGCTGTGACTCATGGTGCTGTCCCCATAAGGACAGGAAAACAGGTACAAAAATACCCCAGGGAAACACGGAGAAGGTTTTGTCCTCCCTGTGAGCAGAGGTAGAATCCTGCAGACAGGGCTCCTGCACCGCATGGATTTTGTGGGGCTCCACATCCAGGGGGGAATCCCAATCCAAGACACAATTCCCGCTGAAACTGAGGGAGATTTCATTGCCTGTGCTGGGATGGGGGGGGGGNCAGTTCTTGTCCCCAGAGTGAAACCTGCCTCTGGTGAGGGTCAGCAGCACGGAAACCCCTGGTGGCACAAGCTGGGGCTGGGAAAAGGCTGGGAAAAGACTGGGAAAAGGCTGGGACAGGGCAGACCCTGCCCTCAGCTCCTGGAGCATTTCTGAACACCCGAGACAAACTCCCAGCCTAAAAACCCCCTCCACACGTAAATCCAGCTACTCCCCACCAGAAACGGGAGCAGGTCAGAAAATGAGTTTAATTGTAAGGTATTCCAGAAACTGCTCCTCCCTCCACCCACAGCGGCAGCCCAGGGGAGTGCTGCTCCTCTCCAAGAGCAACCTTGCCACGAAAATCCGATTTTTGCAACATCCTCTCCCCGCCTGCCTCCCCCTCCCTGCTCCTCCATGCTGCCACAGGCAGTGGATTGCTCTCAACCACTGCGGGGCAATTTGCTCTTTGCATTATTCCCCAAGCACCGTTTAGCAGAAAATCATTCCCAGTAAGTAGATCTCTCTGTCTCAAGAGCAATTTTGTCCGGATAAAATAACCTTTCCCGCCACGCCAGAGCAAGGAAACAGCTGCTCGAACTCCAGCTGCAAGCCTGGGGGCTTTTTGAAAAATAAACTTAAAACAGCAGGGCAGAACTATGGGATAGGAGCCAGCCCACGCAGTGGGATTTCCAGTGGGCTCACAGAGCTGTTTGAGGGCTTGTTCCCCCTTTGGAGTCCCTCAGCAGTTCCCAAAATCCCCATTTCCATCCCCATCCCCATCTCCACGCTCGATCCGTAGCAGAGAGCACTGGGAATCCCTGATCCCCTCTCCCAAATCCCCGTGAGGGCTGGTACCTCATCCTGCTGCTGTGCAGGGCCAGGGCCTCCTGGTACTGCTGGACACAGCTCTGGAAGATGGACAGAACCTTCCTGGCCAGGTTCCCCAAATTCAGCCTGAAGCCGGGAACAAAAGAGAGAACACCATTATTTCCTGAAACGTGGGAAAAGGAACAGCACAGGAGGCCTAAAGCTGCCTCCTGAATGGAGAGAGAGGGGCTGGATGCTCAGAAATGGACTGCAGAGAAAACAAACCCTAACTGCGATGGACAGGGAGGTTTTGGAAGTCTTTGCCTTGGAATTTAAGGCAAATGTTCAACGTTAGGCTGAGCATTAAGTGAGGGAGAGCAGTCTGTGAAATTTCACCCTCCCTGCTGCACGTTGAAGTGGGAATTTTATTTCTTGCCTGTCTGAAATTCCCCTGGTTTTGGTGGAAACTGAAAGGAGGATTCTGGAAGGTACAAAACCCATCAGGCATTTCACTGCCACTGGCAGTGAAGCAGATGGGAAAGCAGGGGCACTTCCTAAATCAGCATCTCAGTGAAAAAATGGCTTCAGACCAAGGCCTGAGTGAGCAACAGCCTGGAATGAGTTTATCCCCTCATCCAGCACGGGGATGTGGCCCCAGAGCAGCTCCCTGTCCCCACCCCTGCACAGCTTCTCCCACACCTTCATCTGAAAGGGTTCACGGCTCGAAACCTTCACGGTGAGAGGTCCTGCAAGGAGGAACCAGCACAGGAACCTCCTCCAGTTGCCCTCCGACAGCATCAGGGACATTTTATATCAATTTGGGACCCAATCAGAACCACCCAACAGCGGCCTGGCCTCAGCAAGGGGCAGGTCCTGGGGAGGGGAGAGGGGTGGCACTCACTTATCCAGCTTGTGGATCTGCTCCTCGTTGTAGCCCAGCCCTGGGGAGGAAAGACACCGTCACCACACATCTTCCTGCCCACAACCTTACTGGGCAATTTCACAACACACAGAGGCTGCTGAGGGGGATTTTCCTGGCTCAGCCCACTGGCAGGACCCAGAAGCAGATGATCTACGAGGTCCCTTCCAGCCCGAACCGTTCTGTGGTTCGATGATTCCATGAAATAACTGCTAACCCCAGCAAACCGAAATCATCCATTTTTGCACTGGGACAGCGCAGGGACACTCCTGCCTCGTGCCCCCCGTCCCCGTCACTCACGCGGACACGTCCTGGCCTTCTTGAACTGCTTGTAGATCAGCTGCATCCTCTCCAGGCAGCACTCGATCTGCCGGATGCTGCGACGGGACAGGGAAGGAGGCGTGAGGCCCCTCGGGAGGGAGGGGGTGAGGTTGGGGCGAAATCATCATTTTGGGGTGGAATGGGAGCCTGCTGTGGGTCGGGGGTGCTGCTCCCCATGTCTGTGTGCAGGGACATCACCCAGCACCCCCCGTGTGTGGGGGTGGCACCGGGGGCCGTGCCTGGCAGGGGAGCTGCTCCATCCGGGTGGGGACAGCCAAGTGGCACCAGGGGCTCCACCACAAACCTTTTGTCTTCGTGCACTTGCTGCCTGTCCTTCACCAGCTCGGCCAGAATCCCATCCAGTGCCCCCTGGAAGTCAAAGATGCTGTGGGAGCACTGGGAGAGCTCCTCGTCGACCTGCGGAGGACACGGAGAGGTTGGGACCGGCTGCTCTGAGAGCCGTGGGTGCTCCTCGGGCTGGGGGTGCTCCTCACCCTCTGCAGCCTTGTCTTCACCACATCCACCCCAGCCGGGCCCCTGCTGCCTGCAGGAACGGCCTCGTACCTGAGGAAAGACAGAAAATGAATATTCCTGAAGGAGGAAACGATCCAGAGGCAGCTGCCACCGGGGTAAAGGAATCCAGCCCGCGCTGGGGTCCTGGGGGGCTCCTTTGGGCAGCAGCTCAGACTTCAGAGCGCCACATCTGAGCCACGAGATGCAAAGCGCTGATCTGGTGAAAACTCGCCCCGTTGTGTCCAATTTGTTCCAAAATTGTTGGTTTTCCACCCGCTGGCTCCAGGCCAGCTCGGATGCTGTCTGCATCCCTGCAGCTGGCACGGGAGCGCCGGGCTGAGCGTGGCACACGGGCTAAGTCAGCAGAAATATTCCTGATCCCGAGTGCTGGAAGCGCTGGGAGAGCCAGACCATCCAGCTGCAGCATTGCTGCTCTTGGCACCCCAGCCCTGAGTGCTGAACTCAATGGGAACCATGTGTCCCTATTTTATTTTTTTTTCAGATGAAATGGAAATTAAGAGACTTTGCTAAATGGCAAAGAATGAAAGAACAGCAACCCAGCGGCAAAGAATTTTCCACTACAACAACGACAACAAAAAAAGCAACAGAAAAGCAAAATATCCATGGGTTGCTTGAGATAAAATGGGTTCAGCTTGGCCCAGGGCAGCCGGGTGGGAAGGGGGGTGTGGGGAAGGGGAAGGTTGAGGGCAGCCCAGGGTTTCTCCATAATTCAGTGGAGACTCTTGCAAGGAAATGGGACCTCTCCCCATGGATGGTGGGGCTGGGATGCTGGATCCATGGGAATGCAGCCCGGCTCTCCAGGGCTGTTTGCAGGGAACGGGGTTGGTGACGGGGGCCAGGCCCCCGCAGGGCCCTGGAGCTGGTGCCATCCTGCTCTTTATTTTATCCCAACTCAATTTGCCTCCCCCTGGAGCTGGCAGCAGCCCTGGCTCCCTCCTGCTCAAGGGCTGTAACAGCAGGAAAGCCCCAGAGCAGGAGCCAGAGTCAGGACTGACTCTGGCCTCCCACGAAACCAGGGACTGATCATTAAAATCTGAAGCAAAGAGGGAGAAGCAGCCAGAGTGGCTCATTTCCCACACAGTGAAAAAGCCTCCTACGTCCCAGATATCAGCTTATTCCCGGCATTTTCCTTATTCCTGATTATCCAGGCACCTTTGAGAGCCCCGTATCTTATCAGCCACAGCCCGGAGCCTGCAAAGCTCACTTACAGCACGTGTGCCTTCCCCTGGGTGAGCTGCAGGCAGGCGAGCACCGAGTGAGCCCCTCTCCTCTGCTCCAGAATCCTGGAGCACTCCGTTTTCAGGTTCCCGCTGCCAAGAGAGAAAACAGCCCCTCCAACACGAGCTCCCTGGAATCACACATCCATCCCGGGGCCAGCTGCGTGGGAAGGGGGTGGGGATGGAGCCGGTGGCTTCTCTCAGGCTGCTCGTGAGACAGGGGGGGCTGGATGAACCTGAAATTGGGTGTGGCTGCTGGTTTCGGGGTCTCTCACCCTCTGCTCACTGTCCTGCCCCTAAAGGAGTGGGCAGGGCAGCGAAATTCAGCATGGAATCACGGAATGGTTTGG